>ML344064.1:0-20855 GCA_005239505.1 Nicotiana paniculata | reverse complement strand
ACCCTACAACCCAACTGCAGATGGTGGGACTCCCCCACTTAGCCCGAAGCTACTCCTTGCACCTCTTTAGACCCTGCTGAGGTCCTTTCTCCTTTGATAACGCGATCTATCTCAACCAATCCGTCCAATTCTTCCAGATCCTCTTGCTAGCACTCCCTAAATACTCAAATTCTCTAGCATCATTCACACATTCCACCTCCTACCGAATAGCCACTAGAACCCCTCACCGAGACCTGCCAATCCCGCCACTGCTAACCTATTCACAGAAGATAACCCACATGAGGAAATCACCCGTGGACACCTTCCAATGATGCTGAAATGCACGCTCTCTGCGACTTCAATACCCCATCCTACGCGCTGCTTTGTTTACCAACATTACTAGTCCATTCGCTCCTCATGGACATCCATTAAATGCGCGACAATATCTTCAAATTATAAGCTATGCTGCCGCTCCCCCACTTTGCGACTTTTCGACTTCCGCTTCTTACACCTGGCCTCCTAGAAATGGAACCACCGCCTAGCCTCACTCCAGGACCATTCTCTGTAGCCCTCAAACCAGCAGATCATCACAACCTCAAGCTCTCCGGATCATCTTTCTCTAGATGCCTTCATTATCAATACTTATCCGGTACTGAACCACCGTACCTCACGATCTCTGCCAACCGCATTCTTCAATACTTCTTCTCAATACTCTGACCCCACGCAACCGAAAAAACCATAGCACCGCCAAACTTAACACATTCCATTCGATCAATGACGATGACTACACGTCACAGGTGCATATCCCATCTCACTTGAAGACACCAAGTCTTACTACTTTATCAACCCCAACCGGACCATTCATAACCCAAATGCCTTTCCTCTACCGGCACTAGAATACCAAAATCTTGAAATCACACTCTGAGAAGACCTCCCCTCAAACTATTCGTCATCCCCAACATATGGGTAATCATTCTATCATCATATCGACATCGCGCGATAACCAATCACAAGCATCATCACTACCTGAGCATAGCCTTAAGGCTCCCATAAAATACAGCTACTGAGCTGAAAAAACATATTATTCTCTTGCAGGGCCATAACAACAGCCCCAACCAATTACACATGGAAACATCTCGAATTACATATGTAGCACCATTTCAACTCCTCAAATTTCCTGATTCATAGCAAGCGCTCGCGATGCGTAAGATTGAGTAGGAATAAACATAGGTATAAGCCTCAAAGGAATCAAATCGCACGATGAGGAATCAAGAAGGGAAGTACTCCTAAGAGTCCTGTAGCCTCTCGAAGATAAGTACAGACGTCTTCGTACCGATCCACAAGACTCTACTAGACTTGCTCATGACTCGTGAGACCTACGAGAACCTAGTGTTATGATACCATGTTGTCACGACCCAAAATCCCTAAGGTCGTGATGGCGCCGAACATCAATGTCAGGCAAGCCAAATCATTAGTTAACTGAAATAAATTTCCAGTTTTAACCTTTATGAAAACATTTCCTTTCACTTTATTACATATTAACCCAATAAAATATGTTAATTAAAAACAATGGTTTGAATTCTACACTTTAGCAAATATATCCCAACACATCCCAGAACCTGGTGTCACAAGTACATGAGCAATTTCTTAGAATTTATACAATCATTACAAAGCTTGTCTGAAATACAAATTGGACAAGGAAATTTAAAATGAAAATAAATACAGTACGAGGGAGACTCTGTCAGCGGCGGATCGCCTCCGGATGACGTAGCTCGCCTAAGTCTCTGAATCCTCCACATTGCTATGAAAGTACTTGTGCAATAAAATGCACAGCAAGTGTAGCATGAGTACAAAAATAACGTGTACTCAGTAATTCGGCCGCCTAACCTCAGAGAGGTAGTGACGAGAGGTCAAGCTAGACACTTACTAAAGGTCAACTTAGAATATTTAAGTGTGACACTAAGCATGATTATCATAGGAAATTTATTAAAATCAGGAATAAATATTTTCAACTCCATTCATGTTTAACACTTTATATCTTCGTCACATTAATAACAATTAATCATCATGGGTGATTTAATCAAATAACAATAAATCGACGGGAAGGAACAACTTCTTCCGAAATATTTTTAGTAACTTTAAATCTCTGTCATTTCAATTGACAATGAAATATTTCAGGCCAGTAATCAGGCAAAATCATAGCAACTACGCAGTAAATTTCATGCGCAAGCAATGCCGAGGGTCGAACGGCGTGGACCAACAATAATAAATTGTGCACTGCCGAAGGGTCGAATGGCTCGAACCATAGATGCATCTATCTGCCCCGCTCGCGAATCGATCATGCGACGCGATTAAAAATAATAAGGCTATCCTTCTCGCGAATCATACCTGCGACTCAGGTGCTCATATGAATACACACAAATACAGGGTCATCCTGCTCGCGAATCACACGTGCGCCTCAGGCACCCAAAGTTACACATATCCACATAATAAATCTGTAATTTTATCAAGAAAGCAGTTTTTCTCAGGAAAGTGGTAAAATTCTTCTTAAAGGAACATGAAATATAGTTTTTAAATATTTTTTTTGAAACTCATTTGCCAAGTTTAATGATATTACATAATACAACTCTACCAGGTACACAATTATCACAGAGAAAATCAATTCTCTTTCTAGATGATTAGGAAAATGGAATCTAGCCTTCTTTAGATATTCAATTACGATTTCGATTATATTAGCAGTTTAATATTACAGGCAGGATTACAGGTACAACACGTAAGGCATGCTAGTGGGTCCTAGACTACTCGGACATGGCATAATAGTATCTACGCACGGACTCCCGTCACCTTGTGCGTACGTAGCCCCCAAAGATAATTGCATATACTTAATAAATTCACCTAGGGGGACAATTCCCCCTCACAAAGTTAGAAAGGAGACTTACCTCGCTCCGAGATTCCATAACCGGCATCCAAGGCCTTCCAATGACTCCAAACGGATGCGCAATGCCCCAAAACTATCCAAACAACGACAACCCAATGAAATATACTCTAATATTTGCAACCATTCCAAATTATATAATTTCCCAACCCCGCTTAGTGAAATGACCAAAATTCCCTCGAGCCCACGTGCTCGGAATCTGAAATTTCTCGAAGATATATTCTACCCATAGCCTTACTAACTCAATTATACAATTTACTCAAATATTCATGCTCAATTCATGGCTAAAATCCAAATTTCCATTTTCTAGGTTTCTTCAATAATTTCCCAAATTCCTACCAATTTCCATGCCTAATCCATGCATATAATCTTGTATTTAACTTAGAGGCATGAAGGAGTTACTTACCTTGACATTGCATGAAGTAATCCTCTATTTGAAGCCTCCCAAAATCGCCTAAGCCCAAGAAGAAATGAAGACAAACGAACCAAAATCCTTGTTTTAAAACATTCTGCCCAGTCTGATTTCCGCAACTGCGGTCCCCTTATCACACCTGCGCTTCCGCAGGTGCGCCCAAATATTTCGCACCTGCAGCCTCCCTGGCTCCATCCCAAAATCACATCTGCGGCTCTGCACCTGCGGCCAAAGCCTCGCAGGTGCGGATCACACCAGATGACAACAACCTTCAGCTTTCTTCAACTTCTAAACTTGATCTGTTAACCACCCGGAATCAACCCAAGGCCCCCGGGACCCTGTCCAATTATACCAACCTATTCCAAAACATAATGCGGGCTTGCTCGAGGCCTCAAATCACATCAAACAACATCGAAACCACAAATCGCACCCATATCCCAACTTGCGCACAAGTCTGATTGACCTCAAAATTTGCGCACAAGTCATATTCAACATTACGGACCTGCTCCAACTTCCGGAATCGCATTCCGACCTTGATATCAAAACTTCCACTTCCGGTCGAATTTCTCAAAAACCTTCAAATTTCTATCTTTAGCCAAATGACTTCAAAATTACCTACGGACTTCCAAATTCACTTCCGATCATGCACCCGACTCCAGAATCACCATACGATGCTATTCCCAGACTCGGAATCCCAAACGGACATCAACAACACTGAAATGCACTACAAGCCCAAATCTATGAAATTCTTCTAAAATGCTAACTTCCATAAAATACGCCGAAACGCTCCCGGGTTATCCAAAACCCGATCCGGACATACACCCAAGTCCGAAATCATCATACAAACCTGCAGGAACCTTCAAATCCTGATTCAGAGGTCGTTTACTCAATATTCCAATCTTAGTTTATTCTTCCAACTTAAGGCTTCTGAGATGAGAATTTTATTTCCAAATCAACTCTAAAATTCCCCAAATTTAATTCCGACCACACCTACAAGTCATAATACCTGAAATGGAGCTGCTCACGACTTCAAACCGCTGAACGACGCGCTAGAGCTCAAAACAACCGTTCGGCTCGTTACAAATTATTTGTTTTTCCATTACTTGCTATCAGGGTTTCTCTCACCTTCTCTAGCCGAGGGTCTATCAGAAACAATCTCTCTTGCCTTCCCAGGGTAGGGGTAAGGATGCGTACATCCTACCCTCCCCAGACCCCACTTGTGGGATTATACTGGGTGGTTGTTGTTGTTGTTTTTAAAGAGGAGCTTTATATTGGATATCTATACATCTTATGCTCTAGTTTTGTAACGACCCGGCCGGTCGTTCCGTGAGATTAGCCCCGTTTCCCCTTTTTATGCTTTATCATATGTTTCTTAGCCTATTTATGTTGTGTTGGGTCGGTTGGTTCGGGTTCGGAGTGGTCGTGGTGAAAACTGAGACACTTAGTCTGTTAAATTAGCTTAATAGTTGAAAAAATAAACTGGGAGTTGACTTATTGGTAAAAAACCTCAGAATGCAGATTTTATGGCTCGGATAGATTTGTTAGGTTATTTGGGACTTAGGAGTGTGTTTGGAATGATGTTTTGATGACCGGTGTAGAATTAGGCTTGAATTGGCGAAAGTTAGTTTTTGGTGATTTCCGATCGGTAGTGGAAAATAGGCTATCAAGATAGGAATGGAATTTTGGAAGTTGGAGCAGGTTCGTAATGTCATTTTTTGTTTGTGTGCAAATTTTCAGGTCAATCAGATGTGTTTTGGTTGGTTTTGGCATCATTGGCAAAATTTAGAAGTTTCAAAGTTCATAGGCTTGAATTTGATATAATTTTGGTGTTTTTGCGTTGTTTTTGGTGTTTCAAAGGCTCGACTAAGTTTGAATAATGGTATGGGGTGTGTTGGTAGGACTGGTTGAGGTCCCGGGGGCCTCGAGTGTGTTTCGGATGCTCAAACGAGCACTTTTGGTCTTTGGGAGATTGCTGGTTTTCTGGTGTTTTAGCAGCAGTGATTTCTTCACTGCGACCGCGTGGATTCATCCGCGATCGCGTAGAGTAAAATATTGGGGCAGGCAATCTGTTTATGCGATCACATAATATGGATTGCGATCGCATAGGTTGGGCAGGTAAAGCAGTGCGATCGCTTGGCACTTTGTACGATCGCATAGAGGTTCTGAGGCGCGTGTGTGGGGTGGATATTTGAGATATGTGAACGCGTGTGTTGGTATGCGAATGCGTAGAGTGATCTGGGCTGTGCATCGTGATCATGTGGCTGGAGTAACGATCACACTGAAGGGAATTATAGTGTTGGGCAGAATGTTTAAAAGGCCATTTTTGCGAAATTAGTCCATTTCTCCTCTATTGTTGAACGGGTTTAGAGATTTTTGAGAGGGTTTGAAGAGGAAATCAAAGGTAATCACTTGGAGGTAACGTTTTCAACTTCATAACTCGTTTCTTTGTCGTTTTCTAAGTAATTAAACCAGAAATTGTTGAATTTAAACCTAAAATTTGGGGAGATTAGGTGCATGAGAATTGGAAAATTCTTTTGATGATTTGAGTGGGTAATTGTTGTCCGATTTTGGTGGTATGTATAGAATCGTGGGAGGAAGAGGATTCTAGTAATGTAAATTTTATCGAATTCCGAGACGTGGGTCCGGGGCTCGAATTTGGCCGAATTTCGAGAATTGTGTCTAAATTGATAGTTTTCGATTGGGTTTTGTTCCTTTAGTGGATATTGATGATGTTAATCTAGTTTTTGCTAGATTCGGAGCAATCAGGAGCCGAATTGAGGGGCAAGAGTATCACGGATTAGTATTGTGGCCCGGTAGAGGTAAGTAATGGCTATAAATCTTGTCCTGAGGGTATGAAACCCCGGACTTCATATTTCTCACTGTTTTTAGAATGGCGCACATGTCGGATGACGAGTATGTGGCGTGCACTGATTATTGGATTGGACTTGGTCCTCTCGAGGAAACTATTGAGTTGCGTATTTTTACTCTAAATCAAATGTTAAATTGTGTTCTAAAACTATTGATATATTTCGGCTATAAGCCATGTTTGGGGCCTCGTGCCGACTTGTTTAGACCCCTTGGGAGCTTTTTACTGCTATTTCCTCACTGTTGATTTATGATTTACACTCAGTCATGTTATGTTTAACTGATTTCGAATCTCAGCCTTATTTACACTATTTTGAGATATAAAATGATGCTTTTGGGTCGAGTACCCCGTTTTACTGATACGCCCTAGGGGCTTTTGAGAGTTTCTGACTGAGTGAGGCCGAGGGCCTGATTTATGAGGATATGATACGCCACGAGGTAGCTTGATATTAGTGCTTGGGCTGAAGGAGCCTCTCGGAGTATGTACACACCCCCAGTGAGAGCAGGTACGTACTGAGTGCGAGTGCCGAGTGCCGAGTGACTGGGAGGCATGAGTGACAGTGAGGCTGCCCGAGGTGCTGATACTGAGTGGCTGTGAGGTATGCTGAGTGATGTTCTGCCCGAGGGGCGATTTATGATTCATGTTTTTGCCCGAAGGGCTACTTATGACTTATTTAATTTCACACTAAATTCTTCAGGTATTTTTATTTCTGAAATTGTTGGAAAACACATTTTTCAAAGGATTTTACTGAAGTTGGATTTTAAGGCATGTTGATTTCATATACATATGTATATACTATTGGAAAGAAAGGTTGTGCATATTGTGAACTGATGATTTGATTTTATGCGTTTCCTACTGCTTAGACTTGATTTATTTTCATTACTACTGAGTTGGCATACTCACATTACTCCTTGCACCCCTGTGTGCAGATACAGGTGTTGATACCGAGCGTTAGCCATCTATTCCGCGGAGCCGGAGTTCGGGACATAGAGGTAGCTGTTCAGCGTCCGCAGCATCTCTGCTTTCCCTTCTTATGTCGTTCCTAGTTATTCGTTCGGAGGTTTTGTATTATAATAGTAGATTTTTTTTTTGGTATATTCCTTAGATGCTCATGACACGTTGACTCCGGATTTTGGGGATGGTTTAGACTATTTAATTTGCCTAATGGATTCAGTAATTCTATATACGTTCATGAAAAGTTGAAATAGGTTAGGATTTTGGAAAGAAACTGTAAATATGTGATTGTTGGCTAGCCTAGTTCCACGATAGGCGCCATCACGGTCGGTTTAGGATTTGGGGTCGTGACAAGTTTAAATTTGTGATTCAAATAGATAATCGAAAGAGCCTCTTGAATTATTAATCAAACTAGAAAATAGGAAAATATTCGTGAGAAGTTACCCTTTAGACTATAACCATCATTTTATTCGTTGCAATTGTTCAATGTGCTTCCATTGGATTATTTGCTGAATTTAATGTTTAATCGAAAGATGAACCTTAAATTCAAGTGTAATCTAATTATCTAGTGAATTCGTGATAATCAACAATATTATAGAGTGAACTAACTCAAGAATTGGATCCTGAGTCAAATATCTTGCATCTAGTCAGTTACCCTTATCTCTCTCACTAATATTTCCTTGTTGCCCAATTGTTGTCTTCCGTGATCAATTGATAATTTCTTAATTTTTTAGTAGTTAATCATGGTTGACAATCATTCAATCAAGTGTTAATTTTCCTGGATAGTAAATAACTAAATACTATTCAAACACTGTTTAAATCCAATCCTTGTGGAGATGATAATTTAACTATAGTATCTTTGACTAGCGCGCAACAATTTTTTTTGTTGTGTTTTGTGCTCGTCACGAGCGGAACAACATGTATAACTTGATGTATCTCCAACTCTAGCTCAACTCAACTCTTTACTGTCCGGCTCGATATGAGGTACCTAGATTCTGCACAAAAAAGTGCAGAAGTGTAGTATGAGTACACCACAAAGGGTACCCAGTAAGTATCAAACTGACCTCGGTGGAGTAGTGATGAGGTTCAAATCAAGACACTCACTAGACATAATACTTGTGCAAAATATCAATATAGAACTAACAACGGAAAGCATAATCAATAAATGGAAACAAAGAGTAAACATGTGATAACACCACAAATTAACCCAAACACAGTTAAAAATACAAACAAATCAATTAAGAAAAAACAATAACAGTTCAAATCCTCAACCCGTTCCAACACAAGATTTAAAACAAGAATTACATCGAGGTATCACACATCTTAATCACAAGTCACCCTTATGACGCCGCGTGAGC
This sequence comes from Nicotiana paniculata, assembly GCA_005239505.1. Taxonomy (NCBI): domain Eukaryota; kingdom Viridiplantae; phylum Streptophyta; class Magnoliopsida; order Solanales; family Solanaceae; genus Nicotiana; species Nicotiana paniculata. The sequence continues at coordinate 12,351 of ML344064.1, read as the reverse complement.
TTCACATTTTAAAACATTTCCCGAAATAGCTTCACGTGCATAATCCCCCTTAACTCGCCACGTGTATTCCACAATGAAGTACTTCCCCTTATTAGTAACACGCATATAAACCCCCTTATGCCGCCGCATGCACATCTCATCACAACACAACAATCAACTCGCACCATACGTGCACATATGCCACAACATTTCCCGAAGAACAATACTACAACAATACATATCCCATGGCTTAACAACATTGTATATAAGAATTACCACAACAACACAAGGAAACCAGGGAATAACTCAATAGTGAAATGTGTTCCATATAACAACAACTTTAATTCAAGGCATATAATAGCCTAAGAGTCTAATCTGCTTAATTACCACACATAATCCCATGTACACACTCGCACCTCACGTACACATCTTTTCACATAATACAAATACTAGAATTAGACAACATCCTAAGGAAAATTCCCCCACACTAAGTGTAACGACCCAACTTGTCGTTTTAAGCACTTCACTCTGTTTAGTTTTTTCAAGTCTTGAGTAGATTCATATGATGTATTATGACTTGTGTGAATCGTCAGTTTTGGTTTTCAGGTGATTCGAAATTTATTTGGAAGAATGAATCTCATGCTAGGAAGCTTTAAATTGGAAGAGATTATCAAGTTTGACTTTTATTTATTTTAATTCAAATCAGAGTTTTGATGGTTCCATCAGGTCCGGATTGTCATTTTGAACTTAGGCATATGCCCGAATTTGCATTGGGATGTTCCTAGAAGGCTTCGTTACTATTAGGCGAAATATAGCAATTTGAAGTTTTGGAAAGTTCATAGGTTTGATCGGGAGTTAAATTTGATGATATTGGCTTTGAATTGTGGTTCTGGGAGTTAGAATAGATTCATTATGTCATTTGGGACTTGTGTACAAAACTTGAAGTCATTCCGAGTTGATACGATATAGTTCGGCATGAGTTTTGGAAGTTGAAATTTTAAAAGTTCATTAAGTTTTATTTGAGGTGTGATTTGTGATTTTGATGTTGTTATCCCTGATTTGCGGACTCGAGTAGGTCCATGTTATATTTTGGAACTTGTTGATATGTTCGGATGGGGTCCCGAGGGTATCGTGTGTGTTTCGAATTGGTTTTGGGTCATTTTCTAACATATTGATCAAGGTTTAGTGGCAGGATTTCGTGTGATTGCGCTTGCGGAGCCATTGGCGCAGGTGAGGGCATGTGGTCACAGAAGTGAAGGAGGGATGAGTTTGGGAATTTCGTAGAAGCAGAATCTTGGTTGCATCCGTGGTAGCGTAGAAGCGGTTGCTTTGGGCGCAGATGCGAGAAGATGTGCAAAAGAGAGTTTTTGGCTAACACCTGTGATGTCATACAGATTCTCTTCTGTAGGTGTGAGGGGTCGCGACTTAGTGTATTTCCGCATAATCAGGTGTTTTGTCGCAGAAGAGGTAGTTGGTCCGCAAAAGCGAAATGTCTGGGCTAAAACTTATATATACGAGGGCTTGTTCATTGTCACGACCCAAAATCCATTAAGGTCATGATGGCGCCGGACACCACCGTCGGGCAAGCCAATCATTAATTAATTGAAATAATTCATGTTTTAACATTTTTCGAAATTGTTACCTTTCACTTACTAGTCATAAAAGTGAATAAAATTTATCAAATAAATACGACAGGTAACTATTCCATTTATTTAGTTAAATCCCAAACACATCCCAGAACCCGGTGACACAAGTGCATGAGCAATTTCTAAGAATTTATACAATCATTACAAAGTTTGTCCGGGATACAAATTGGACAATGTAATTTAAACTGGAAATAAATACAATACGAGGGAGACTGTGTCAGTTGCGGCTCGCCTCCAGATGATGCAGCTCGCCTACGTCTCCAAACCAGCCTCATCGCTATGAAAGTACCCGTGCAATAAAAATACACAGCAAGTGTAACATGAGTACGAAAACAACGTGTACTCATTAAGTCGCCCGCCTGACCTCAGAAAGGTAGTGACGAGAGGTCGAATCAGACACTTGCTAGAGGTCAATTTAATATATTCAGGTGAGACACACTAAGAATGAAGGTCATAGACAATTTCTTAAAATCAGGAATTAATAATATCAACTCCTTCCACATTTAACACTTTACATCTTCGTCATTTCAGTTGACAATTTAAATCATAATGCGGGATGAGAAACGTCAAACTTATTTCACATTTTACACATAAATTATCCTTCCTCATAACTGGCCATTAAAACTTCCTTAGGCCGATAAACATATATAAATCACAGCAAATACACAGTAAATATCATGCGCAAGCAATGCCGAGGGTCGATGACCCGAACCAACATAAACATAAAATGTGCACTGTCGAGGGTTGAACGGCCCGAACCATAGATGCATCTATTTTCCCCGCTCGCGTATCAATCATGCGACGCGGTCAACATAATAATAATAAGGCTAACCTGCTCGCAAATCATACCTGCGACTCAGGTGCTCATATGAATATACATAAATACAGGGTCATCCTGCTCGCGAATCATACATGCGACCCAGGCACCCAAAGTTACACATATTCACACCAATAAACCACATTTTTATCAAGAAAATTATTTGTTCAATGAAGTGATAAAATTCTCCTTTTAATAAACATGAGTATAATATTTAAAACTTTTCTGGAGATTTACTTGTCAATTTCGATAGGGTTCCAAACTCGATAGGTTTATCCGAAACACAATTATCCAACGAAGAATCAATTCTCCTTCAAGGTGATTAAGAAAAGTAAACTCTATCCTTCTTAGAGATTTAGATACTAATTGAAAGCATCACATGATATTTCATTGACAAGGTCACCAGTACAACAAGTAAAGCATGCTAGTGGGTCCTAGACTACCCGGACATGGCATAATAGTAGCTACGCACGGACTCCCGTCACCTCGTATGTACGTAGCCCCCGCAATTAATAGCATGTATTCATTTAGTTCACCTAGGGGGACAATTCCCCCTCACAAAGTTAGAAAGGAGACTCACCTCGCTTCGAAATTCCATAACCAGCTTCCAAGCCCTTCCGACGACTCCAATGGACGCACAACGCCCCAAAACTATCCAAATAATGACAAACCAATGAAAATATACTCTAATATTTGCAACAATTTAAATTATATAATTTCCCAACTCCGCTCAGTGAATTGACAAAAATGCCCTCGGGCTCACGTGCCCGGATTCCGAAATTTCTCGAAGATATACCCTACCCATAGCATTACTAACTCAAATATATAATTTACTCAAATATTCATCCTAAATTCGTGGTAGAAATCAAAAATACAAATTTTTAGGTCTTTCCTCCAAAATCCCAATTTTCCTACTAATTTACATGTCTAATTCATGTATAATCCTTGTATTAATCTTAAAAACATGAAGAAATTACTTACTTATTAATGCTTGGTGGAAAACCCCTCATAAAGCTCCTCAAAATCGCCCACGTTAATGAAACAAATGAAGGAAATGGCCAAAATCCGTTTAAAATATCACACTGCCCAAAAAAACCCTATATGCGATCGCATAGGCCAACTATGCTGCCATAGATTTCCTCCTGTGTGTTCGCATTCCCTCTCCCACGTTCTCACAGGCCAAGTCCCAGAAGCCCCTAAACAAACCCTTGTGCAATCGCACAACAACCCCTGCGGTCGCACATGGCAATTCCCTGCAGCCTCAACTTTTCCTTCTGTGCGATTGCATACTTCCAGGTGCGATCGCACAGGCCAAAATTCCAGCCCTCTAATTTCTCCTCCGCGATCGCACATTGTGACCGCGATCGCATAGCACACCAGTGACACTAGAAAATAGCAACAGCAAAACAGAGAAAAATAGTCCGAACTCATCCCAAAACACACTCGAGGCTCCCGGGACCCCGTCAAAATCACACGACTCAGTCCCATAACATCCCACGAACTTGCTCGAGGCTTCAAATCACATCAAACAACGCCGAAATCACGAATTGCACTAAAATTCAAACTTTATGAACTTGAAATTTCAAACTTCCACTTCCGATGCCGAAACCCATCAAATCATCTCCGATTGATCCCAAATTTCGCACACAAGTCATATTCAACATTACGGACCTGCTCCAACTTTCGGAATCGCATTCCGACCCCGATATCAAAATTTCCACTTCCGATCGGATTCTTCAAAACCATCAAATTTCTATCTTTAGCCAAATGACTTCGAAATGACCTCCGAACATCCGAATTCACTTCCGATCGCGCTTCCAACCTCAAAATCACCATATGGAGATATTACCAGACTCGGAATCCCAAACGGACATCAATATCATTGAAACGCGCTTCAACCCAAACTTAGGAAATTCCTTCAAAAATGCTGACTTCCACAATATGCCCTGAAACGCTCCCAGGTCATCCAAAACCCGATCCGAACATACGCCCAAGTCCGAAATCATCATACGAAGTTGCAGGAACCTTCGAATCCTTATTCGGCGGTCGTTTACTCAAAATTCTATTCTTAGTTGATTTTTCCAACTCAAGGCTTTTGAAATAAGAATTATTTTTCCAAATAAACTCTAAACTTCCCGAAATTTAATTCTGACCACATCTACAAGTCATAATACCTGAAACGGAGCTGCTCATGACCTCAAACTGCTGAACGACGTGCTAGAGCTCAAAATGACCGGTCGGGTCGTTACATTCATTTTATCATATTTGAGTTGGGGACCTCGGATTTGGGCAATTTTTTAGACGATCTTCATCATCTGGATTGGGGTAAGTACTTTTTACTCGGTATTAATTTTATTTCGTGATTCCATCTTCATTTTTTTCCATTTGATTTATGATTTTAGAAGAAAAATTAGGGGATGGGGTTAGTCTAAACTTTCCTAAATTGAATTTTTGAGGTTTAAACATCGATTCGGAATCGGATTTGAGTGAAATTAGTATGGTTGGACTCGTAATTGAATGGGTAGTCAAATTTTTTGAGTTTTGTCAGTTCCGATGTGCGGGCCTGAGTTTGATTTTTTGGTTGACTTTGAGTAAATATGTAAAGACTCTACCTTTATCATTTGGAATTGTTTTCTTAGGCATTATTTGATGTTTTTGAGTTATTTTTGGCTAGTTCCGAGTCGTTCGGAGGTTGATACGTGCGGGATGGCATTTCTAGAGTATTGTTTGGCTTGCTCGGTATCAGATATGGCTTGTTCGAGTTAAGTAACATATCTAAACTTGGATTTGAGGGTATTTAACCCTGGGAACCATGTTATATGAGATGTATTGGGATGACGCACATGCTAGGTGACAGGCGTGTACCGAGGTAATGATGATTCAAGTTGACTATTAAACTATGACCGGACTTTTTTTTGTTGTTATATATTGTTAAATCCATGTTCTCCCTAATTGTTTGATTGTTTGAGCTGTGAATCATGCTAGAAGACATGTTTAGGCTATGTGGATATTTGATTTAGACCTAATGAGAGTATTTCTGTTGTTTTGAGTTATCTGATTTAATTGTAATTAACACTCCGTCATGATTCATTATTTGCATATCATATCTCAGTCTATGTTCATCATTCAATGTTACATTGCATGTTATCATTGCTTTTCCATATGTGGAGTTATTTGGTCGAGTGGTGTGAGATTGTGAGCCCTGGAGACTTGCGAGATTGATGATTGAGGTGGGCATGAGTTCAAATTTCTATCTTTAGCCAAATGACTTCAAAATGACCTCCGGACATCCGAATTCACTTCCGATTGCGCTCCCAACCCTAGAATCACCATACGGACCTGTTTCCAGACTCGGAATCCCAAACGGACATCAATATAATTGAAATGCACTTCAAGCCAAACGTAGGAAATTCCTTCAAAAATGTTTACTTCCACAATATGCGCCGAAATTCTTCCGGGTCATCCAAAACCCGATCCGAACATACGCCCAAGTCCTAAATCATCATATGAAGCTGCAGGAACCTTCGAATCCTGATTCGGAGGTCGTTTACTCAAAATTCCAATCTTGGTTGATTCTTCCAACTCAAGGCTTCTGAAATGAGAATTTTTTTTTCCAAATAAACTCTAAACTTCCCAAAATTCAATTTCGACCACACCTACAAGTCATAATACCTTAAACGGAGCTTCTCATGACCTCAAACTACTGAACGACGTGCTAGAGCTCAAAATGACCGATCGGGTCATTACATTCTCCCCCACTTAAACATACGTTTGTCCTCGAACGTGCTAAGAACTGCTTTAGAGTTATTTGAAATCACTGTTTAGCACCTCGAGCACCTGCCCGTGCTACCACAACCCAGCTAAGTACATTAGCTTGATCAAATCTGAAGATTTCTTCCTTTATCAGTATAATAAGCTTAGAATCCAGTTCCAGGACCTGAAAGTTCTCTGCCAGGCCTAGTTCCAATACATAAACATCATATCAACTACCACACGATATACCAGAATATGAATGCATACCTTTGCTGAATTAGCACCATGCACCGCAAAATTCATCATCTAACCACAATGACGTTCCCTGAACCTTAATAGCCAAAATTTCACGAATCTAATGCTCTCGATGCACCTCATAATATATATACATACATACTGCTATAATGTTGACGATACCACCACAGCGGAGGAGCTGTGTAGAATTTCATACCCAACTGCAAAGTTAACAAATCCTTGAATATCTCATCTTGACTAGAATCATCACCTCATTATGAACCGAATAATGGTATTTGCCTTTTAATGTATTTCACATAATCTTATCGCACTTGATCCCTGATCCAATAATCTCGTCTCGCCCAGTATGGACTGTTCAGACAACAAATCATCCCAGACATGACCAACAGTCTCACATGATACCACATCGCGCCAATAGGCCACAACTCGAACATGATAAATAAGAAATGACTCAGGAAGGGACTACTCAACTCGCGCAACTAATGTGAACTTTCTTAGAAAATAGGAAGTAAAACACAAGAAAATAAATATAGGAGCTGAATAAATATTGTGGCGTGCAACCCGATCCAAATAACATAACCGTGGCGGCGTGCCACCCGATCCAAATGACATAAAATTCATGTAAGGAAATATACACGGAGCTGAATTGCTCACTATTACAAACTTCTGAATATCGATCATAAGCACGCTAAGTGCATAATACCATCCCGGGGAGACTAATAAAGCAATATGCTTACAAAACTCAAGCACAATTGAGGTGCGATATATATATATATATACTCTGGATCTCAAGAGCCATCTTGCTCACATAACATCATCACTACGCGGGACCTCAACAAATAAGAAATTATCAAGCCGTTTCACAACTCACACGGCACAATCATAATATCACATGAATTTGACGAAGACGAAACAATCACCTGATATTCCAACACCCCTCCCTGAGGAGCGCTATACTGAAATGAACACATCTGCCTCACATGAAGCCCATAACCATATTTAAATCCATTCATACATTTCAAGTCGATTCTGCTCGCAATGAATTAGACCGATAGCCTTACCTGGGGTCCATAATAACCCACTTCCTCTCATAATGCACGAGAGCAACCATCATAGCTGGGACAACATCCCACAATCCACAACCAACTGGACCGAACGCCTTCCTGGCATAAATTTTCAAACAAGCAATATTGCACTTCCTTATACTTGGTCTAAATCTTCAATCAATCAGGTGACTACCTGTCACACTTATACCATCTTCCCATGGTCATGCTCCCACGACCTTCCACGAGGTAACAAGTCTACCCATCCATAACACCGACCACACTAAGGCCGCAAAACACATCAAGAACCCATGACTAGGGTACAAAACCCCTCTCACCGAATATCGATCTCAGGTGACACTGAAGATAACCAGCTTACTCTGAACTTTCAAATCACCTTTTTTTTTCCTGCTCATCTGAGCTCATGACATCCTTGTCAACATAGAACCGCAACATCGATCCTTACTTCCAGTTACATACTGCTTACTGCACCTAACATGCCAATATGAGATAACGCAAGAATTCCATCATAACTTCTGAACCACTAATAGGGTGAACACTTCATCATATAGAAAGCTTTTACTTACCTCAATTCAAGAGAACAGTAACAACAGTCAAGTGAATTCTCACAATCACCTAACATGCAAATCTTTAAGTAATGGTTTGAACCACCATAAACCTCCCGGGATCCGCCTACACTTGACAGGCCATAGCACTCGAATGCTCCGAAATCAAATTTGTTACTGCGGCCGTCAAACCTCGCACACACTGTGCAAACCACACACACAGCTCAATCACACTGACGAAACTGATCATTGCCGTATATGTGCCACTTTAACCATGGCTAATCAATCTATCTTCTTTTAATCATCCTTAACTGCCTCAGAATAATAGTAAATTCCTTCAACTCATAGCCAACTCAACCCCCACTCATCCCGAGTGACCTTGATTCACGAGACCATGTTGCCTAAATCCCGCAACCCGTCTCATACCCTCCTGATAATCTTTCTACAACCCGGAGTTTATTTCTCTCACTCCTCCAATACTATCCTGCATGCTGAAATGACATAGAACACTCCAACCATTTTCCCTTTCTCAGGAATTATACTGCGAAAGCTCAATTCTTAATCATATTGCTGCCCTTAACCCTTAAACGCCGCATTCTTAACTTTTGAATTCATTAGGGCCGCTATGGAGAGTCGCCCACTCTGACTGGCACCGAATACAATCAAATCCAAGGCTCTTATAGCACATGAATGTCCTCTCAATGAAGTACGTGACTGAGTCACTACCCTTACAACTCACATATGCATTAAGAAAAATTCTGAATCTTCCAAAGCCTAACCCTAGTCCGATAGGACCAACTTTTGCACACATTCATCAAATCCCATGCACAATTACCATTCTACTCCTTTCCCTTAGCTGTACTAACTTGCCAATATACCGGCAATCCGCAACCCCATGAGAACATAATCCTACAGCCCAACTGCAGGTGGTGGGACTCCCCCACTTAGCCCGAAGCTACTCCTGGCACCACTCTAGACCTTGTTGAGATCCTTTCTCCTTTGTTAACATGAATCTTGCTCAACCTATCCGTCCAATTCTTCTAAAGTTTCTTGCTAGAACTCCCTAATTACTCAAATTCTCTAGCATCATTCACACATCATGCCTTCTACCGAACATCCACTAGAATCTCTCACAGAGACTTGCCAACCACACGACCGCTAACCTACTCATCGGAAGTAACCCACCTATGTAATTCACCAATTGACACCTTCCAACGATGTTATACTGCAATATCTCTACGACATCAATACTCCATCCTAAGCCCGTTCTCATTAACCAACTACCTGTCCGCCCGCTCCCCATGGACATCTATTAACTGCACTACAATACCTTCTAATTCACCACTATGTTGTCGCTCCCCCACTTTGCGGCTGCTCGACTTCCGCTTCTTACACCTGGCCTCCTAGAAATGGAACCACCGCCTAGCCTCAATTCAATATCATTCTCTGCCAACCGCATTTTTCAATACTTCTTCACCATACTCTGGCCCCATGCACCCGAAGAAACCATGGCACTAACAAACTTAACACATTCCATTCGATCAAGGACGACGATAACACATCACAGGTGCATACTCCAACTTACTTGAAAACACCATGTTTTACTACTTTATCAACCCCAACCGGGCCATTCATAATCCAAATGCCTTTCCTTTGCCGAAAATACCAAAATCTCGAAATCACACTCTGAGAAGACCTCCCTTCAAACCATTCATCAGGACCCAACATATGGGCAAGAATTCTATCATCATATCGACATCACACGATAACCAATCGTAAGCATCATCACATCCTGAGCATAGCCTTAGGGCTCTCAGAAATACATCTACTAAGCTGAAACAACATAATATCCTTCTACAGGGTGACAACAACAGCCCAAAAAACTATGCACAGAAAATATCACGCATCATATCGGTAGCACCATTTAATTCCCTCAAATTCCCGATTCATATCAAGTGCTTCACGACGCGTAAGATTGAGTAGGAATAAACATAGGCATAATCCTTAAAGGAATCAAATCGCACAATGAGGAATCAAGAAGGGAAGTACTCTTAACAGCTCTATAGCCTCTCGAAGATAAGTACAGACGTCTCTGTACCAATCCACAAGACTCTACTAGACTTGCTCATGACTCGTGAGACCTAAGGGAACCTAGAGCTCTGATACCATGTTGTCACGACCCAAAATCTATTAAGGTCGTGATGGCGCCGGACACCACCATCGTGTTACAACCCATATTCACGTACGTTGGCTCATGCCATAAGTTAATCGACGTAAACATGAGAAGATATTATCCTTGAGATGATAAGAAGTTAATCCTATTGATCTTAATTGATACAACAGTGTATAAGAGTTATTAACACGTATTAGAAGTTAAACGAATCAAGGATGTTGTAACTCATCTTTTTGGGTAAGCCTAGGGGTGCTTGATATTGTCAAGAAGTAGTATTTTAAGGTATTTTAATCATATAATATCCGTATCATAGTCTTGAAGTCAAACGAGTTATGGAGCAAAAGTCGACAAGAGTTGTCGCAACTTAGGTTCATAGTTTTACTTAAACTTTAAATCAAATGTCATTAAGCTTTTCTCCCAATATAATTGGGATTACAGGGTGATCTACCCACCAAATTGAAGATATATGAGTCTAGTTTCCAAATCATTAAGCCTCTTGTCCATACAACATTGGAGTAGATAGATATAGACAATTTTGTGAGACTGCACAAGCTGCTAGGTGACAAGTAGGTGGGTCACTTACTTAGTTAAATGATAGCCCAAAAAGAGGCAATTTCGGGTCATCCAAAGAGCCCATTAAAAGTATTATATCCTAAAATATATCCCTCATTATGTTCCACAAATAACCAGACCTAAACCCCTGCAAACTTCCTCTCAAAAGTTATCCACAAACCCTAATTGATTTTCCCTCTCTTTCAAGTTCAAATTGGGGGTAAACCCTAGAGTTTGAAGAACCAAGATAAGGGATAAGTTATCCAGAAAGTAAGGTGAGTTTACTTCTCTCTTTCATCCATTTTTTGTGCTGTAAATTCATGGTAATTCGTTTTATACTTGTAAGAACTCACGGGACGGTGATCGGAAGCCGTGAGTTCAAGTTATTTACTTGTAGCGGACTGTTTTGCGGACTGTTTTGTGTTGCTGTTGGGCTGCGTGTTTTACTACTGTATTATTATTGATGTTTTTTGGGCTGTTTGGTGATTGTTTTGACTTGTGTGAAGTCATATATATAGGGTAGGTTCTGTCCGTTTCATCGTAAAATATGTTGTGGTCGATATAAAATAGTTATGACGCTTAAATGATAATGATAGTGTCATTTCTCTTATTGTAGACTAAGGAGTCGTGACGATTGCATAGCTTGAGATTGGGGCAGTATATACAAGGTATGTGAGGCTATCCCTTTCCTTCTTTTTGCATGACTCCGCTTGTACATAATGCAATGAACGAGCTTCCAAATATACTCTACTCTTAGAAGCTAGCAGTACTTGCATTGTTTCCCATCTTATGGAACAATTTATGTTGAGGTTGCTCCTCTTATTCTTATGTTATCAATGTTGTTGGTACTTCCTGATTCTTATAATATTCTTGATGAAGAGTTAATCCTAATAATGTGTACGGAGAATATCGACCTTACGTCACTTCGAAATGTTCAGAACATGATTCCAATGAGTCCTACATGCATTATATATATGTATCTATTTTACTCTACCGAGCCGCACTATAGTCGGCCGGGTATGGAACCTATTGTGAAACCACTGATCAGTTGGGTTTATCGAGTCCTCTTTGAGGCCGAGTATGATATGATGATGATGATTCCCATAGAGGCGGATGTTGATTCGATAATGATGATGCCCACAGAGGCGGATGTTTTTAAAAGATTATGTATGTATATGTATCATGCATTTCATGTTACTGTCTCTTAGAAGCACTGAGATGTTACAGGTTGTATCTTCTCGGCCTCTCTTTACATTATTGTTCATATTTATATTGACCTACCTTACATACTCAGTACATTATTCGTACTGACGTCCTTTTTATTTGTGGACGCTGCATGTCGTGCTNGTTATAGGCGAGATCCCTTCTCCGGACTTGCCGTGGTCTTGGTATGCATTTTTGGTTATAGATATTATGGGTATGTCGGGTCCCTGTTCCGACTATGTTGCATTACTTATGCTCCTTTAGAGGCTCATAGATAGGTGTCGGCTTATGTATAGTTCGATATGCCTTGTCGGATGATTTTTGTTGTATAGTCTTTCATGGAAGCGTGGTAGATCCTAACTTA
>ML344063.1:0-12791 GCA_005239505.1 Nicotiana paniculata | reverse complement strand
AGTAATGTAATCCTTACATAGATTTTATATAATGTAACAATGGCGCAAATTTGGAAAAATAGTCAAAGGTTGTTAGGCAACATTTATTTTCTGTTCTATTTCATTAGACGCTTTCCTTCGTTTTTATGGGAGGAAATTTATGCTATAGGAACACTTAACTTACAAACTAAAAACTATTAATGCAAATTGAAACTAACTGGAAGAAATACATTTTGTGCTTTAGCTCTATCTTGGATATGCACTAAGTATTGATTTACTATCACGGGTCACATAAGCTCGTGGCCCGCGAGGCTAAAATGATGCTGGGTTGGGCCAGTCCGTGGGCCAAATAAAAAATATTCAATATAATTAGATCTTAAATTTAGTTATTTTTAAATAATTAACTAATTGACATTGCATATGAATTGTAGATCTAGATGAAAATAAAGATTTTAAGACAACCTAATTAGAAAGCTGATTTGAATGTGCGTGATGAAGATAATGTGCTCGTGTTGGATGCAATTGTTTCTGTAAAAGTTTTTTTTAGTTAGTTTGTTTTGAATTTTGACTTTTAATGAATGAAACATTTTTTTGTGTTACATTGTAATCTATTGAAACAATGTCGAAAGTTATTAAGTTTTGCAGAAATTTTTGTCCAACAAGATATTTTTTTAACTTGTAATTTTTATTTTCTTTACATTTTAGATTAAAACTTAAATTATTTTTAAAAGAATAAGAAAATTGTGGGCATCCCGTGGGAGCCCGCAACACACATAGGTCCCTCTGGGCTAAAGCATTTTATGACCATTTAAAATAGTGCGTCAACCTGATCCAATCCACCAAATGCCATGGCCCGTGTGTGTTGNTCGGGAAAAATCTGTGCAATGTTGATAAAGGTAAAAGTCCTGACATTTCTAGTTTATTCTTATTTGTATTGTAGCGTTTCATGATTCTATAATTTCATTCCACAAGATATTGGACCTACCTATTTTACCTTTTTGCATCACTTTAATCGCACACACCAATTTATCTAAAGTATAGCTCAAGCATGATTAATAAGAATGTAAAGCTAGAGAAATTTATTTGTAAATTACTTGACCAAGGCACAGACAAAATCTCATTATGCAGTGCCACCTGGCTTTGCTGTGACAGCTATGTCAGCAGACAAGTTAGGATATTTTTATGTTAGTACATATAATAGCTTGGCTAGCCTTGGCAACCTTTATGCTCTAAAAAGCATTAATTTCTCTTGTAATTTTGGTAATCACTCTACTATCTTTAGACATGATGATCCCAATACATATCTAGGTTTTGAATAACTCGAATTATATAAACATTGTAATGGAAAAAGTAGAATTATTTAGTAATAAAAAATGGAGCAGCAATAACAACAACAATATACTCAGTATTATCCTTCACCGTGGAGTCTGGAAAGGGTAGTGTATACACAGACCTTACTGTCGCTCCCAAACGTACACGCAAGTATACGTGATCGTACAAATAATAAAATGATAAATCGAGTGTCGAACCCACAGAGACTTGTATCAACTACCCACTAAATTTACCAGAATTGTTATTCAGTTAAGCCAAAATCAAGTTCAAGAATATGATTATACTGAACTATAATCCTAAGTAATAACTAAATTATCAAGTAGCTAGTTGATTTTTTGTGTATTCAGTACAGACAAATATTTCAGGAATCGATTCACCACTCATATTCTGTTCTAGTTAACTCTCCCTTTCATACAATTCACTCATGGTTGCTAGTTAATCGATAATTTCTCTCATAGCCTTCTCCGAAGTACTACTCACCCATTCAAAATAGATTAACGCCTATACTCCTATGAAATCAATCTATTAAGAACGCATTAAGATTACGATATTTAATTAAGCACGGTGACTAGGTATATTCATATCCTAACCACAAAATCCATCCTCCCCTCTCCCCCAAGAGTTAAGATCGTGCTCTCTTCAATACTTCTCTAATCTAAACACGGATTTCCCAAGCATAGCATAGATAGTAAATAGAGTCTAACTGTTGGCCAGACAATTAAGAAATTAATCTTAGAATTGAATAAACAACCATATATTAGTGAATTCTAATCAAGGTTGAGGTAAGGTTAAACAACAATATTCATGGCTAAATCGCAACCCCAGAACAATGGGGTTTTTGCCACTCATAACAATAGCAAACAATTTCATAAGTGTTGAATAACTAAAAATACTAAGAAAAGATGAAGAAAACTGAGATCTCTTCGCTTCCGAATGTTTCTCGTGTGTATTATCCCTCAAAAGTGGTGTCACCCCCCTCACAAATAAGTTTAATCTTGCTTTTACACGTGTTGGGTAGGTCTAGGGCCGAAATAACCTTGCCTCAGGCGAATTTGGACTGAATTCACGCCTTCAGCGCCCAGCCCAGCGCTAGGCGCCGTCCCTAGCACTGGTGATTTTGCACCTACTGATTCCGGCACCACAGGTAGCATGGGGCGCTGACTGTGGCGCTGAAAATGCTGATTTTCCTGTTTTCGTCTGTTTTGGCTCTAATTTTGCACCTTTCGCCCCCAATTGCTCCTGAATCATTCCTACACATAAAAACACCTCAAATTAATATTAATCAACACATTTTACATCCTAAATTCACGAAACAAAAGTAAAACATGAGGTGATATGCATATAAATATATACACTTTAAGCTAAATATCAACACCCCACACTTAGGCTCTTGCTCGTCCTCGAGCACTGGGACTATCAAATATACCCCCAACTACGTACAAATCTTAACTATAGAGGAGAACTTCAACTTTTAACCACACACTCTAACCTTGCCTATGATCGATACCTGCAATCAAGCATGAACATATAAAAATTCCTATTTCTCCCGTTTAAGCATGCCCAAATATAACATTTCAATTCAATCAATTCCAACAACCTATTTGTAATCACCCAAACTCAAAATCCGACTTGTAACTACTAAGCACTCTCAACTCACACACTTACCCAACAAGAAAGTTACAACATTACCAATCATTCATGAGATCATGTGCCATCACCAACAAAAAAAAGAGTGAATATAGACTAGTCCACACATTCAAATATGCTTTTGAATATAATTTAAGGATATCACACCCTTAAACAAATTTTTCTCACTCTCACAAAGAATTCATATGCATCTCGTGGTTGTACCATAAGCTTTCCCGTAGTGTATATATCTAATAATCTAAGCGAGCCAAATCTAAGATCAATTAGGACTTTAAGGTTGTAATGTAGGCTAAGGGACGGGTATGATACATTTAGGAATAGTGACTAACCCTCCTAAGCACTTTAATACAGTACACTCACAATTTAAACACATATTCTTCTCAATCAATTCACTTTCCACAAACCATATACAACGTAGTCCTTTTTTTAATTAAGCATTTCTATACTCCCACTAGCACAATTTAATAAGAATTGGAGGTGTGTGTTTTTCTACATACTTTATCATTTTTTTCTTTTCTAACATTTTTTTCTTTTTCTTTCTCTCTTTTTTTTTCTACACACACTCCATACATTAAGGTTCATCGGCTAGTGGCTTTTGGTTTCAACTTTAGTGCACCAACGGGCCCTTCCATGGTTCCACTCAAAAGTTATTACCCAATCTCTAACCTTACTTCTTTTAGCGACAAAGTGCCTTAGGAGGTAAAGGTTCAACAATCTCAAATTAAGAACAAAATAAGGGTATGGCTAGTAATGTGGTTGCCAAAAGAAAGGTCTATAGGCTCAAAGAGGCTAGCAACGGAAAATTTTATCTTTATGTGACAAGCACATCTATGATCAAGCAAGAAACGCCTACGTCATCTCCTAGACTAGCATAACTTAATGATTTCGCTTCGATTAACACACAAGGCAAGTTCTAGACTATACAGGATGGCATGGAAAATCACAAATCCTCACACACACATTGAACATGACTCAATAAAGACGGTTATGTTCAACTCTCAAGTCAAGCAGCACACATAATTGAGACATATTTCAAGAAGTTCCCAAATATGCTAAATACATCAAGGACATAGTGGCAAATAAAAGGAGGCTGACGAAATTTTGAGACTGTGGCACTCAATGAGGAATGTAGCTCAAGAACTCAAAGCAAGCTACCTCATAAATTAAAGGATCCAGGTAGTTTCACTATCCAAATCTCGATTGGTAAACATGCAGTCGGGCGAGCTTTATGTGATCTTGGAGTGAGCATCAATTTGATGTCGCTATCTGTGTTCAAACAGTTGGGGTTGGGTGAGCCACGCCCAATAACGGTAATTTTACAGTTGGATGATCTCTCCATTGCTCATCCTGAAGGAGTGATTGAAGTTGTGTTTGTTCAAATGGGCTCTTTCATATTCCCTGTTGATTACATTATCTTGGACTACGAGCCTGATCAGGAAGTCCCATTTATTTTGGGGCATCCATACTTAGCCACGGGCCGAGCTATTATTGATGTTTGTGAAGGATAGATGACGATGAGATTAGGTGATCGAGTGGAGGTATTCAATGTATATAAAGCACTCAGATTACCAGCCCACTATGAAGAGTTATCCATGATTTTTGTGGTGGAAAGTGATGCTACATCATTAGTGCCTTATATGAGCCCTATTGATCCTTTTGAACGAGCTTTTATTGTGAATGAACAATACAGTAAAGATGAAATGATGGGAGAAATGGAGAAAGTACTTGATATGTCCTGCAGTTATGTCCATGGGTTCGGAAAATTTGAGGAGCTGGACAAGCCTATCACTCTGACCCCTCTTAAGTCATCTATTGAAGAAGCTCCAAGGCTAGAACTTAAGCCCCTTCCAGCGTATTTGCGCTATGCTTATTTGGGGAACTCTAAGACATTGCTTATGATTATCTCATCCATCCTGACTAACACACAAGAAGAAAAATTGCTCAGAGTCTTCGCGAGCAGAAAAAGGCTATTAGGTGGACAATTGTTGACAGCAAAGGAATCAGTCCATCATTCGCATGCATAAAATATTCTTGGAAGATGGACACTTCCTTAGTGTTGAGAAGCAATGGAGGTTAAATCCCATTATAAAAGAGGTCGTGAAGAAGGAAGTAATCAAATTGCTCGATGCATGTATCATCTTTCCTATTTCTGAAAGCAACTGGGTAAGCCCAGTTCAATGTGTGCCCAAAAATGGGAGATGACTGTGATTGAGAATGAGAAAAATGAGCCAATTCCTACTCGCATTGTGACGGGGTGGAGAGTCTGCATGATTATAGAAGGCTAAACAAAGCAACCTGCAAAGACCACTTTCCACTTCCATTCAGTGACCAAATGTTGGACGGATTAGCGGGACATGAAAATTATTGCTTCCTTGATGGTTATTCGGGATACAATCAGATTGTCATATGCCCAGAGGATCAGAGAAGATCACGTTTACTTGTCATTATGGCACTTTTTTCCTTCAAGCGAATGTTGTTTGGTCTTTGTAATGCACCAGCCACTTTCCAGAGATGCATGATGGCTATTTTCACTGATATGGTGAAAAGATTTGTGAAAGTTTTTATGAATGATTTTTCAGTCTTTGGGTCTTCTTTGATGATTGTTTGAAGAATTTGAGCAAGGTGTTAGCCCATTGTGAAGAAAAAAAACTAGTTTTGAATTGGGAGAAGTGTCACTTTATGATGCGGGAAGGCATCGTGTTGGGTCACAGAGTGTCTAGGAGTGGAATTGAAGTTGATAAGGCGAAGATGGAGGCGGTTGAAAAATTACCTCCACTTCTGTGAAGGGTGTCTGGAGTTTCTTGGGACACGCAGGATTCTATCGGCGCTTTATTAAAGATTTCTCTAAAATTGCTACTCGTTTGTGCAGGTTGCTTGAAAAAGATGTAAATTTAAATTTTGATGAAGCCTGCCTGAAGGCATTTGAAGAACTCAAAAAGAAGCTGGTGGATGCTCCCATTATTGTGGCACTAGATTGGTCCCTACCATTTATGTGTGATGCAAGTGACCATGGTATTGGTGCAGTGTTAGACCAGAGGAAAGACAGGGTGTTTTATTCCATCTACTATACGAGTAAGACTCTTGATCATGCAAAACTGAATTACACCACCACTGAAAAGGAGTTATTAGCCGTTGTGTGGGACTTTTAGAAATTTCGGGCATACTTGGTGGGAACAAAAGTCATAGTCCATACCGATCATGAAGCAATCAGGTATCTAATTATTAAAAAAGAATCTAAGGCTAGATTGATGCGCTGGGTTTTGTTGTTGCAGGAATTTGATGTAGAAATAAGAGATCGAAAGGGCACCGAGAACCAAGTATCTGACCATCTACCAAGGCTAGAAAATCATGACCACGTGGAGGAGGGTGGACAAATTAAAGAAGTATTTCCTGATGAGCAACTTTTTGCTATCACTCAAGACCCTCCCCCATTGTATGCGGACTATGCGAATTATCTTGTGAGTGGGGTACTTCCTCCTGAAATTGAATCGGAAGCTAGAAAGAGGTTTTTACATGATGTGAACTTCTACTATTGGGATGAGTCATATTTGTACAAGCAATGTACTGATCAGTTGATGTGGAGATGCATCTCAAATAAAGAGGTAGAATTAGTGTTGTATGATTGTCATGTATCACCTTATGAGGGCCATCATGGAAGCAATAGAACAACTGCGAAGGTATTACAATCCGGGTTTTTTGGCCAACTTTATTCAAGGATGCCTATGTATTTGTTAAGAAGTGTGACCAGTGTCAGAGAACAGGAACAATCACAAGGAGGCATGAGATGCCTCTGAATAACATCCGGGAGATTGAGATTTTTGATGTGTGGGGGATAGATTTTATGGGACCATTCCCATTGTCCAGAGTAAATAAATACATTTTTCTAGCAGTTGACTACGTGTCAAAATGGGTAGAGGCGATTGCATTGCCAACAAATGATGTCATGGTGGTAGTTGCGTTTGTGAAAAAGAACATATTTTTGAGGTTTGGGACTTCGTGCGCTTTGATTAGTGATGAAGGGACACACTTTTGCAATTGGTTATTGAATAACCTTCTCGCTAAATATGGAGTCCGCCATAGAGTTGCAACAACATATCATCCTCAAACAAGCAGACAAGTTGAGGTGTCGAATAGAGAAATAAAGCAAATCTTAGAGAAGACGGTGAGTGTGAATATGAAGGATTGGGCTGCAAAGTTAGATGATGCCTTATGGGCATACAAAACGCCAATTGGGGCGTCACCGTACAAGTTAGTTTATGGGAAGGCATGTCACTTGCCCGTTGAACTTGAACACAAAGCATATTGGGCCATTAAGAAGATGAACATGGACCTTGTAACCGCGGGCGAGAAGAGACTCTTGCAGTTGAATGAGTTAGATGAGTTCAGGTTGTACTCTACGAAAATGCTAAGCTTTACTAAGAAAATACAAAAAGATGCCATGACAAGCACATCAAGTCGCGTCACTTCGAGCCAGGCCAACAGGTATTATTGTTCAATTCTAGACTAAGGCTATTTTGTGGGAAGCTAAAATCGAGATGGTAGGCCAGTTTGAGGTGGTGAGAGTCACTCCTTATGGTGTAATTGAGTTGCAAGCTTTACACGGTGAAATTTTTTTTTTTGGTGAATGGACACAGAGTCAAGCATTATTGGGGAGGAATAATTAATCATGAGAAGACCAAGGTTGTAATCACTGATGAGTAAGCGAGACTCTGCATTGTGCCGCGCATTAAATCAGGCGCTTGTTGGGAGGCAACCCAATTTTTTATTGTTTTCATAGTTTAACTTCTTAATTTTTTAGTTAGAGTAGAATAGAATTTGCATTTTCTTTGTAGGTATCGAAATTATAGATATAATGGTGTAGGACGTGTAAATTGAATATATAAAAAGCTCGGGAGATCGGGATGTTTTTTCGGAAAAAAAAATCGTGAAATAGCACCCAGGCCAACGCCTTTATCTACAAAAATCGGGTAGAGTGTGTTCATGATGTTGTCTATATAATCAACAGACTCCATTTGTCTGTGTCAAGAGGTCGTCTTCTTTTGAGATTCTACATGGATGATCACTATCTCTACAACATATGAGGACCATAATGTTTTGCCAGCAGGATAGGTGGAGGTGATAAGTTGGAAGCCAGATCCACAACAGTCATTCTGATGGGATATTCTTCTACACAAAAAGGATATAAGCTCTACAATATTTTGACTAACCAGTTTTTTATTAGCAGAGATGTTACATTTATGGAGCACATATTTCCTTTTCAGTTCCTGAAGGAAGGGAAGCTGCAGGTTTATCCAAATGGGGTGGTGTCACACACTGATTTATAATGCATTCCTTCAAGGGGATTTATTTGAAGAGATGCACATGTGCTTACCACAGGGATTTCCTAGCCAGGGGGAGAAAGCATGTAGGCTACAAAAATCCATGTATGGCTTGAAACAAACTTCTCGACAGTGGAACTTAAAGTTGACTGAATCACTCATCAACTCAAGTTTCACACAAAGCCATTTGGATTACTCATTGTTTACAAAGAGAAGGAACACTGAATTGTTAATCATCTTAGTTTATGTGGATGTCCTTCTCATCACTGGAAATGATCAACAAATGATCTCAGAAGCAAAGGACATACTGCAGCATAGCTTCAAAATCAAAGACATGGGAGAATTGAGGTTCTTCCGTGGAATTGAAATAGCAAGGTCAAAGCAGGGAATTTTAATGAATCAAAGGAAATTCGCATCGGAGTTGATTAGTGAACTTGGACTAACAGGATCAAGGCCAGCAAACACACCAAAGGAATGCAATCAAAGATTCACTACAGATGAATATGACAAGCAGAACAACTATGAAGGAGATGAGAAACTAAGAGATGCAGGACCCTATCAGTGGTAGGGGAACTATTGTATCTCACAATGACAAGGTCGACATATGCTATGCAGTTCATGTGCCCAGTCAATTTATGCACTGTCCCAAAAGATCACACATGCATGCAGCAATTAGAGTGGTCAAATACATTAAGAGTGCTCCAGGACAAGGATTGTTGATGAGCTCAAATCAGTCGACCAAGTTAACTGCCTTTTGTGGTGCAAACTGGGCATCTTGTCCACTATCTAGAAGATCAATAACAAGGTATGTGATGAAGTTAGGGGACTCCTTGGTATCATGGAAATCAAAGAAACAGTGCACAATATCGAGAAGCTCAGTAAAAGCTGAGTACAGAAGTATGGCAGCTAGTGTCTCAGAAATTCTATGGCTGACTGAACTTTGTAGAGAATTGGGTGCAGAGGTTGATTTGCCAGTCAAGGTGAATTGCGACAGCAAAGCAGCAATTCAAATTGCTGCAAATCCTATATTCCACGAGCAAACAAAACATATTGAAATAGACCTACATTTCATCAGAGAAAAACTACAACAAGAAATCATAAAGACTACATATGTAACGTCAAAGGATCAAGAGTCAGATTTATTTACTGGGGAAGTCACAACATGCATATCTGATGAACAAGCTAGGGATGCTCAATCTGTTCGCACAATCTAGCTTGAGGGGAATATTAAAGAAACTGGCACGTGAGAAGCACATGAGTTAGTTAGTTAGTTATAACTAATTTACGGACGGTTAGTTAGAGTTAGTTAGCAGCCTTTCTTCTTCTTCTTCTGTTGAATTAGTTGTGTATAAATCAGTTAGTGAATTATATATATAGGTGTAAAGGAATATAATTAGATTGATTTCTAGAATAAAAAATCATTGAGACCTTACTTCTAGAATCTTCTATTTCCCTCATTAGAGCTCAAGCTCGAGCTCAACTCTAATCGTCAATAGTTATTCAGGTAAAAATAAAATTGTGTGTGAGTGAACAGGAATAATTAGTTGTATTCTCGTGATTCCCTAGTCCATTATGACTTTTTTATTACAAGTGTTTGGTATATGGAGTATTTTTCAGGTTTTGTTTTTCCATGAATGGGATTTTGAAAGAATACGAAGAAAAAAGGATCACGAAGTCGGAACTTTTCAGGACCTATTTTGTCATTTAAGCATTAATTATTGTCAGTTTCAAACTTTCATGACTGCTCACTCCTCCTTTCCTATCTTCCTTCAACGTGCCAACGAGCCTCCAGCCATCAGCCATCGTGGTAATAGTGATTATAGAGAAGTTGTAGAGAGCGATTTTGCATTCATACATGGTTCGAAAAAGAGTCGTACATTAATAATATAATAGTTTATTTATTTTAATATAAATATTAATAATTAATTTTATAGCTCGAAATTATAAACGGTAAATCACATAAAAATAACTCACCGTTTCTCTCTAATTATGCGTAGGACCTACCATCATCATCATAAAATAGGCCATAGTCACCAACGTCCAGCCTGTCTCCCATTTTGTTGCTTTTATTAATGTCGTATTTCCTTAATTAATTTCCATTAGATTTTTCTGTTTTAGTTCTTTTTTCGTATTTTTATCTTATCTTTTTTCTTCTTATTCTGAATGTACCGTGCATTTCATCCTTCTCGAGTACCATACTTATTTCTCCAGCAAGTTCCAAATGACTTGAATTTAGGGGCGACAATTTGAGCTCAAATCTATTGGACCATAAATATTTTAATTCATGAATTATTAACCCAACTTATGTAAAAATTTATTAAGTTGCCCCAATTTTACTTCTTCTTTATTTTATATTTTATATTTTTTTTATTTTTCTTCAGCACCCATCAAGTTGGACGGATTGAACTATAACACATTGTTTAGCCCATCTTGACCCAACTAATATTGACTCAGGCACACTTTAGACTGGGTTGGATAATAACTAAGTGACCTAATCTATCTTTGACCCGCTTAAATTTAGCCATACCCGCCCATGTATTGCCACCCCCTACTTGAATTTAATATCCATCTTCCATCTCCCCTCCATGGATTCCAAGCCAAGGTAAAAGTTACCGGACCTGAATAGCCTGAAACACAGACACCAAAGAAAAAACATTAACAAATTCAACTAGCAAATAAATAAAAGTTTTTAAAAATAAAAAGAAATGGATAATATACGAAGAATAAAAAAATTAAAAAAATCAATATTACCTTGAACGAAGGATGGATGAACAGATGCTAAAGCACGACGAACGCAGATACGGCGAACGAACGGTAAACGCCAAAGCAGAATGGAACGATGAACGCCAAACACGACGGGAAAAACAAAAGCTGCGAACGAACACAAAAAACGAAACAAGTCACGCCACTCCACTAAACACCAAAAAAGCCAAACACAGATTTCTCAACCATATCCAATGCCTTATGATGTTTTAGTTAAAATTTAATCAAATTTAATTTCCTGGTTATTTTTATGGAATTTTAAAGTCCAAATTGTCCTTCAATTGCATCAGTTACTGCAAATCCATATGTACAAGGGAGAATTCTACTACTTCCGTGCTGTATCAAAATTGCCATAGCTTTCGTTTCGTCGGAGTAGTAAAAACAGCAGCCTCTAATCTGACGCCATCGCCGGAAAACTCTCAGGAGATGAGCTTCAGATAATATATGAAAATCACCAACCTGTAACCACGGAAACGGAAACTTTTTTCTTAGGTTATACTTTGGCCATTCTGGAAAGCCGGCTAGGACGCGGTTGAAAGTCACCTCGACGTCTCTGATGATGCGAAGATGGCCTAATAAGAGCTGCCAGAGCTCGCTTTACTAAATCACCTTCAACAGACCAGATTCGCACCAGTGAGTTCGTCATCGCCGATCGCCGAGCATTCAATCGACTAGGCGAATACGAAATCGAAGGAGTATTTCTCATATTCTTATGCATACTACACCTGAACGAACCAGGATGCGTCGTCGGTGAGCACAAGCACGTCCTTTTCGGAATCTGCTTCCGAACCACCTGATCACGCTGAGACACTGCCACCGAACGGCGAGGAGAGCTAGATCTGTCGATGGAGAACTTAACGCTAGGCGTAGAATAAACCGGCGACAGCGCGTGGAGATTCACGCGCGTCGGAGAAGCCGAACGGTTGAAACAACCTGCCGATGTAGACGAATAAAAGCTAGAAGTCCTGTACGAAGCGAACGACGACGCATCAGTTGCTGCCGTGGTGTTACAGAACCGACCGTTGGGTGAAATTGACCTCTCAAACGCCGATCTCAGCCTTCTAGAGGAATTCGCCATTGTAATTGGAGAGCTATATAAACAATTTCTGTATGTATTGATATTTATTTATTTTTCCTAAGTGCCCCAAGGCTTTTCAATTGGGCAAACTTAGCGAGTCTCGAAGCGTTAATTTATAGCTGGAAGAAGAGGATGGGCAAATTGTAAATAAGACGAAGGTTTAAGGTTTAGTTAGGAAAATGAACTGTAAGTCTGGTTAAAGTAACCAAGGTATAGAGTTAACCCGAGAGTGGAGGTTGAATATGGGATTTTCAATGGACAGCGACCGGTAGAGCAAAATGACAATAATTGGAGCCGTTTTGTCCGACTGCTTATGCAGATGCAGAGGATAAGGCAGAGGGGTGGGGAACCCAAATAGGTAAAATTTGGACAAATAGAACCAAAATAAGTCCAAAAAAAATATAGAACGGATCTATGTATAACGCTACAGTATGTGGCGCTATACACTAACGGTAACTGTGCCGTTAGTGTATAGCGTCATATACTATGGCGTTATATACTTTTTTTCTGATAGGCAGGTATAACGCCACTACATTAAAAGTAATAAAGGGTTGCCTGGCCCACTGGTTGAAAAGTAGATGTTAAGTGGGTTTTGTCCTTGAGGTACAAGATTCAAACCCCTACCCCAACATTTTTTGTTTCTTTTCATTATTTGGTTTAAGTGTTTAGATATA
>ML344061.1:0-29189 GCA_005239505.1 Nicotiana paniculata | reverse complement strand
TATATATATATATATATATAATCATGATAATTAATAATTAACAAAAGATTTCCACAAAATATTTTGTTTATTTGATTACCTTAGATTTTCTTAATAAGACCAATATATATTTATATAATTTTGTGTTATTATCTCCTATTTTACGAAAAAAATTATTGGAAATAATTTTTATGAACTAGTAAATTGTTGCATTCCAATTTCCAAATTTGTGGGATAGCAAGATGTCAAATTTTACAAATCTTTTACGTCTAAAGACAAAAAAAGCACAAGTTTTATAAATGACTCACGTATTACCTAAAAAGGAATAAAGAGAAGAGAAAGAACATAATGGAAAGGGGGGAAATTTTTAATTTTTAATTTTATTTTTTATTTTTGGTTCAAAAAAGAAGAAATTATTGGATATATGAAAGGGCACTTAAAAAATCCAGTTGTAAGTTTTTTAAAAAGTTGTATACACATGACGTGGAGAATACAAATCACCATTTTGTGTTTTTTTTTTTTTTAATGTTTGGAAAAATAGCATATTTGATTGAGCTGAAATTTCTAATTATATGTTCAATTTTTTGATTCTAATAAACTCTTTTAATCTGAAAAAGAAAATTTGAATGACGACTTGCTCGTGATATCGCCTATCAAATTGGGATTTATATATTTATATATTCGGAAAAGGGGTAAATATACCTATGTACTATCAGAAAAAATTTAAATGTATCTCTCGTAATACTTTGAGTTCATATATACCCATGTCATTATATTGTTGGTTCAAATATATCACTTTTCCCTTAAGTTTGTCCAAAGTGAATATTCAATCCTATGTGACACTCACATTTGATAAGGTGGAGTAACATGATTTGTCACTTCGACGCCCCTAACCCATTTTAACCCTCCTTTCCATTTTTTTTCACCACTAAAATTTCCTTCCCCTCCACCATTATTGCCATCATTACCGCTCCGCTACCATAAAAAAAATATTATTTCAAATCTTAGTCTTTCATATATGGATTAGGGGTGTTGAGGTGTGTCATGTGACATCCACCTCATCAAAGATCAGTGTCACGTAGGATTGGATGTCCACTTTGGACAAACTTAACAGAAGAAAGGTATATTTGAATCAATAGTATTACGACAAGGATAAATTGGAACCGAAAGTATAACAAAAGATATATTTAAATATCTTCTCATAATACAAGTTATATTTGACCCTTTGCCGTTACATATTATGCTATTTGATGTTATAGTATTATATGTTCAATTTTTTTGACACTAATAAACTCTTTTATCTTTTCCGTCAAGAAAAAAGAATTGAAATAATTAGAGAAGTGCTGCTTCATCTTCCAAAAGTAATAGCACTACTCTCAATTAATTTACAGGGACAAATAAAATAAATATTAAAATACAAGGAAGCAACTATTTGTGGGAAACGTAAAGAATGAAGCCAACGAAAACTTAATCAAAATATCTACTTATTACCTGTTTGCGTTCCAATCTCAAATAAATTAAAATCAGGTTAAATGAATCTTCACTAATCATCAAAATTATTCTAGAGTTATTTCTGGGATTTAAAGATTTTTTTTTTAAATATGCCAAAAAATAGTTAAAATTTATAAATAAAAAAATATTTAACAATTAAATTAAAAAAAAAACTCTCAAATTCAGGTTTGAAATCGATAATATGAGCAAGTTTATATATACAGAGTTAAAACTCAATCAAACTATTATTCTACGAGGTATTCCCTCTGCCTCATATTATCTGTCGTGATTTTTAAATATAATTGTCTCAGATTATTTGTCATTTTAGAAGTTCAAGACAAAATTAATTATAATTTTTCCGTTTTACCCTTGATAGTAATTGTTCTTGAAAATGAAAATAGCACATAAATAGAGTAAATATTCAATGGAGAGATTATATTTTAAGACATAAACAAGGGTAAAATAGTCCAATACTCCTTCTAATTAATATATTTTAAGGGGAGTGTAAAAGAGAAACACGACAGATCTTTAGAGACAGAGGGAGTATATAAGAATAGTACTCCCTCCGGTCCATAATAAGTGACCTTTTGTTTTTTATTTTGGTTCAAAATAAGTATCCTTTTTACATAATCAAGAATGAATTAACTATAGATTTTTAAATTTGCCCTTATGTACATATCCCAATATGTCAAGTTAACAACACGCAAATTTTAATTAAGGGTAATTTAGTCAAAATACGTATCTATCTTCTAGGACTTGGTATTTTATTATGGGATGTGCCAAAATAAAAAAAGAAATACTTATTGTGGACCGGAGGTAGTATTGAATAAGGTATATTAATAATGCTGAAATTGCTTATTATCGACCGTTTGATTTTGGTATATTAAAAGTTTTGAAAAGGGCAGTTCTGTCTTTATACATACTTATTCATCTATTAAATACCATGATATTAATGATATCATGATTTGCTATGTATAAAAATAACACTTAATAAAGTTAATTATACATAAGTTGAAAAACATAACCAAATAAGGAATTAATAATACTAAAAGTAAATAATGTCAAATTTCCTTATAACAACCTCGTTTGTTCCGAATATATTTGGATGTTATAACGAAGTGTTGTTATATAGAACATACATTAAAGTCAGACCTCTCTATACCAACATCCTTATATAACAACACTTTACTTTAACAACATCCCTATTTTTTGAAAATAAATTTCGAAAAAACTTTATTTTTATAGTAAAGTGTTGTTATATAAGGATGTTGTTATAGAAATGTCTGACTGTACTTATATTATTTTTTTTCTAATATATCCTACCAAACGAACCTTTAATTAATTATAGTTAGATAATGAGTTTAAGATAAAAATATATTTTAATTGAGAAATTCAGGTACATATATGACTGTCTCGTGAAGCATGAAAATTAATCAAAGTAGAGTATAAGGAGAAAAAAAGAGTTCCTTTCATTTTCTTTCCTTCTTCTTCTTCTTCTTCTTCTCTCTGTAAACCCCAACCCCTCTCTCTCTCTCTCTACCGAACTCACATTTATTCTTTGCTTTTACCTTTAAATTCACGAGATCCCCCATTCCCCTTTTTTTCTTTCTTTGTTCATCTTAACATTGTAAAAATTTCTTAGTCAATCCACCATTACACTTACAAATAAGAGAAAAACCCAAACCCAGTTCAAGATTTGAGACTTTAAGATATATATATATATATACACACATTGCTAAATTTATATTTTAAAAAGATGTCGCATTCTGGAAAGCCCATATCGGAAATGGGTTTTGACTCATTAGCTGATCGGTTGAGAAACTCATTACTGAGTAGTTGTAATATTAACCAAGAGAAGGAGGAGGAGAAGAACGATAACAAGCCCGATTTTCGAGAACTGGATCTGGGTTCACCCGTTTCACCATTAATAAGCCGAACGACTCGACACAGTACCTCCACTACTACTACTACTACTACTACTACTACTACAAGTAGTAGATCTAGCTCATCATCTGGATCCGGGTCGGGTCGAAATGTGTTATGTTCGGGTCCTAGAAGGTCTGATTCGAGTCATTCCGGCGAACTTTCGGGTTCAGGTTCAGTCGAGAGCTCGCCTACAGTACGTGGGTTCAAACCGGGTCATGGGCGGTCCGATTCAGGAAATACACCTCCGTTAATTTACTCCGGGGGATGCTCCGTCACTTCTCCTGTCGGTAATGCGCTTCCGGCTGGCAATATTTGCCCGTCCGGCAAGATTTTGAAAACCGGCATGGCTTGTAAATCCACAAAGACTGATGTTTTAGGGACCGGAACGGCTAATTACGGCCATGGCAGCATAATGCGTGGCGGCACAGGTCCAAAATCCGCCGTTGATGGCGGTTCTGGCCATACTATGAATTCAAAAGGATTTGCAGTTGGTGAGACAGTAAAAAGAGGGATTTTTACTAATGATTCAGATGAGTTGAAAAGAATAGGGAATGAGAATTACAAGAAGGGTAATTTTACTGAAGCTTTGAGTATTTATGATAAAGCCATTGCTATTTCTCCGGGCAATGCTGCATTACATTGTAATCGAGCTGCTGCGTTAATGGCTGTGAACCGGCTAGGGGAGGCAGTGAAGGAATGTGAGGAAGCCATTAGGCTGGATCCATCGTATGTTAGAGCACACCAACGATTAGGATCTTTGTTACTTAGGTAAGTGATTTATAATAAGTTTGAATCTTTAGAATCTATGCATAACCAGTACGCGTGCACTGGTAATGTGGTGAAGTTTGTGTATGGTGTATGGATATAGAAAAGATCAAATTCTTAGAATCTATATGCGTGTTGTTCGCATATTGGTAATCTGGTGAAGTTTGTGTACGGTGTATGTGATATAAAAAAGATCAAATTTTCAGAACCTATACATGTGTTTGCGTATTGGTTATCAAAATCTTGGTAATGTGGTGAAATTTCTGTATTCGAGAGTAAGTGTCAAATGTGTTATTTTGATTAATGTTGCTGGCTAAGTTGTTTGCTAATATAAAACTTTCTTGATTGATGCGTGTATGGTTGTATTTTGCTAATATAAAACTTTCTTGATTGATGCGTGTATGGTTGTATTGGTTATCAACTTGGAAGTGTGGCTGTTAATTTCGATTTTGATTGTCTTTTCTGGCCTAGTTATTGCTAATGTTAAACTTTCTTGATTGATGCTTGATAGTGTGTGTATTTTACCAAACAAATGTCAAATGGGATGCAGGAAATGTGTTGATTGGTGGGTGGATGCACTTTTTGATTAACCAGATCTGGTTGTTTTGAATGAACAAAAGTTAATGGTTTTGTCTGTTTGGATTTTTGTGGTCATTGTTTCTGCTACTTGTTCCTATGTTTGTCCCTTTTTTATAGGGCTATAGTTTCATGCATTTTATTGTTGTTCTCCTTTCACTTTTTAGTTTCTTCACGGATTGTAATTACACTTGCGACGGCATTCTTACAATTCCTTATCTGAATTAGATTATTGGAGTTTGCTTGTTTATTTTGCCTAGAACTGTAAGCAATCTCATTTCCTGTAAAACTTCAGTTTAGGACAGGTTGAAAATGCAAGGAGTCACTTTTTTTCCCTAGGTCATAAGCCAGATCAAGCTGAGTTGCAGAAGTTGCAAGCGGTGGAGAAACATATCAGCAAATGCACTGATGCCCGTAGAGGTAGAGATTGGAAAAGTACCTTAAGAGAAGCTGAGGCAGCAAATGCTTCTGGAGCTGATGCATCTCCTCAGGTAAAGTATTTCTAATGGTTCAGTTCCGTGACAAATTGGTTAATGAAAATTTGAAGTGCTGGTACTGAATTGCTGATATTGAAATCGCAGCTATTTGCATGTAGAGCAGAAGCTTATTTGAAGTTACACAAATTGGAGGATGCTGAATTGTGCCTATCAAAGATTAACAAGTTCCAACCATCTGCTGTAGCATGCCAGTCAAAAATTTTTGGGATGCTCTCTGAAGCATACATATTCTTCGTTCAGGCTCAGATTGAGATGGCTCGGGGAAGGTGAGTATATGAGTATAACAGTATAACATATGCTGTAATAGAAATAAGAGGTTCAGCGGGAATATGAGAGAACGGATCATGAATATCTGCAGGTTTGAAAGTGCACTTACTTCTGTTGAGAGAGCTGCACAAGTTGACCCTCGAAGTAGTGAAGTTTCTGTTTTACTCAACAATGTGAGGCTGGTGGGGCAAGCTCGTGGTCGCGGCAACAATCTATTTAAATCTGAAAGATATACAGAAGCTTGTGCTGCTTATGGGGAAGGGCTCACACGTGATTCTTCAAATTCGGTTCTCTACTGCAATAGAGCTGCTTGCTGGTATAAACTCGGTCAGTGGGAAAAATCTCTGGATGATTGCAACCAAGCTCTTATTATCCAGCCAAATTATATTAAAGCTCTACTTCGACGAGCTGCCTCAAATGCTAAGGTGACACGCTTCCTTCAAATCTTAGTACTACTCTATGTTTGATTTTCCCCCCGTTTTTTTGATAACCCTGGTGTCCGGGCTAGCTTGCGTGCAACTCGGCTAATTCCACGGTATACTTGTTACTTCCACTAGCAATAGGTACCAGGTGATTCTGTCCACCAAAGCTTGGACAGATGGGAAGTAACCTAGTGTTTTTGTGTCCCCGGGATTTGAACGTGAGACATCATGGTTCTCAACCCACTTCATTGACCAATAGGCCACACCCTTGGGTGCACTACTCTATGTTTTCTTAGAAGATGCTGTTTGAGAAAAAAAATCATAAATTTGACGTAATACAATGAATTATAGCTGGAAAGATGGGCAGAAGCTGTGAGAGATTACGAGATTTTGAGGAGGGAACTTCCAAATGACAACGAGGTTGCGGAATCATTGTTCCATGCCCAAGTTGCATTAAAGAAGTCACGTGGAGAAGATGTGTACAATATGAAATTTGGTGGGGAGGTGGAGCTGGTTTCGGGTGTCCAGCAGTTCCGGGCTGCGATTTCATCATCTGGTAAGCTTTCCTGCATCTGTTATCTTAACCTTCCTTCTGTCATTTACTATATAACTCAACAACTGCAGTTGGAAACTGTAGGTGCTTCTGTGGTCCATTTTAAAGCGGCATCCAACCTACAATGCAAGCAGATATCCCCTTTTCTGGACACCTTAAGCACCAAATTCCCTTCAATAAGTTTTCTCAAGGTAAACAATTATAGGCCTGACTTGAGAACCTTTACATGGACAAGAGAGGAACGAAGAGAACTCATATTAACTTACATTTGTCTTCTGTTTTCTACTGAAGGTGGATGTGGAAGAGAGCCCAACAATCGCTACAGCAGAGAATATTAGAATAGTACCTACATTTAAGATTTACAAAAATGGTAGCCGCGTGAAGGAGATGGTTTGCCCAAGTCCAGAGGTGTTGGAGTCATCAGTGAGGCATTACAGCATTTAAGAGTGCGATTGCCATTTTTCATTGTGCTTTTTTGCCTATTGCCTTGCATTCTCTTGCAATTCCAATTGCCTGATCAGTCCGAAAACCATCTCCCCTCCCACATAATAGTATTCCATATATACACGTGACATAATCAGAGCAACCACAAAATGCTTTTATGAGCCGATTCAGCTGTGCCTATTGCCTGCAGAGGGAAAATTTAGTCCCCTTTTTTTTACCCTTGTTTATTCATTCATTCATTCCTCATTTCTGTTCAACTTCTTTTCCCGTCTCCGGCATTCTCTTCCATTTGTATTTTGAAAATTTTTAGCCTTGCCTCCCCTAGGATAATCCATGTAGAATTGATTTTTAGAGAGAATAGAAGCCGCTGGCTGGATGGTGTTAGATGAGGATCATAATGTGTACATATACGATCATACACACAATCTGTTGGAGGCCGAGGAAGGGATATTCGATTTCTAGTGGGTAGTTATTGGTTTAGTGGAAAAAAGGATGAATACGATTATGTTTCTTAGCTCAAGCATTCTATCAATAAAATTCCATTTCTTTTCCCTCTTTCTGTCTTGGTAAACATTTAACTCATTCATGATCTATAAGTTGCATTTCTAGTTTGAATGCCTTCTGAATGGTAGGCTGTGTACTGTTGATTTGAGCAGGATAATCTTACCATTTCAATCTCAATTATAAGGGATGGAGGTGATGTTTTTTTTTTGTTTTGTTTTCTTCCGATGACCGAGAAATCTCCGAGTGTATTCTCTTGCCGAGGGTCTATCAGAAATAGTCTCTCTACCCTCCCAGGGTAGGGGTAAGATCTGCGTACACATTACCGCCCCCGGATCCCACTTATGAAACTCACTGGTTTTTTTTGTTGTTGAGAAATCTCTGAGTGTGAATTGATGCACTGTTCGAAACTCGGCAGATAATGGGTCGTCCCCTCAAGTTTATAATTGATGTTTGGTTCTTAATAGATGGCTATGTGGACCGCTTGATTTTTGGGGTTTTGTACTCTTGGTAAATTTGATAAGTATATGATTGTAGCTGTCCCTATCTTAACTTGTCTACTCCTCTCCAAACTTTTTCTCATTAATTTGCCAATATTATGGACCATTTGGTGATATGGATAGTATATACAACTATGATGCCTGTGCATATTCATTGTGTGTGTATATGCTATGGTCCCTCAAACCTAATATATCTTGAATATGTGGCAAATGAGTTACATGATTGCTCTTAACTTTAAAGAGGGAGAAGGCTCTGATATCATAAAGAGTATAGCAAACAAAAGAGAAGGTCGGTCCCGTCCCACGAGGTAGTGAAGGTGGAAGTCCAAAGCTTAAAGCAAGGGTTGAAAGACAAGAGAGAAGAATTCAATCTCCCCTATTTGTTCCTTTCTCAATGGTTATTAGTCGGTTGGCCAGGATGCTTTGGTGGTTTATCGGATCGATCGCAGTGGTCTAAAAAAATATTTTTAAGTGAAAAACAAACCCTAAAACTTTACAATTCAAACTTTAATCGTAAGTGAAGTAATGAAAGAAACCCCACTTAAGTAAAATTGGAGTTGAAATGAAGAAGACGACAATGTATGGAAAAGGAGAGAAGAATATAAAGTCCAGAATACATAGGCAGCGAAATTAAAGGAATCTAATAAATAAGAAAATTTGGGATTTGGATATAAAGAATAAAGACACGTTGCTAAATGACACATCAATTCAATGTTACCACTCAGAATTCATAGCGTAGCAGTGTTTGCCGTACGAATTACGTTAAAGAAAAAAGATTTTCGAGATTGATGTGTAATCAATACTTCAAAAGGAAATATATGATCAGTCAATGAAATCAGATCATCATTCAATATTGTAGCCGTTATAGATCTATCTATCTATTGCACTAAAATAAATAAATAAATAAATAATAATAATAATAATAATAATAAATATAATAATATCCGGTGTATTTTCGCATTAAAGGGTCCGAGAAAGTAACGCTGAATATATATGGAGACACTTAAAGTTGGCACGATCTTTCATTTAGACACCTGAACTCAAGGGTGTTCCTATTGAGCATTTATACTACCCGAAACTTACTCCAATTGAACACTTGTTTGACAATCAGCCAAACTTACAAAGTTTGTGCAATGCACCCGCTGCTGACGTGGCGAATGACAAATAAAAAAGTGACACATATTATATTGAGTAAAAAAAAGAAGGAAAAATTATGTTAAATCTATTTAATAAACAAAATAAATCAGTGGTTTGATGTTCTTCACTATCTTCATGTGTGTTCTTCTTCCAACCAAGATTTTAATCCAAACTTTTAAGAGAAACTCCTCAAAATTTGTTATAACTTCAGCTAAAGATTCTCTACGACGATCCAAACACAACCCCAATATTAATTTCCTAAACTTTTATCAAATCAAGTAACACATTTTAAACCTTTCAAGCTTTTTAAAGAGCCATTAATGGTGGCTTTCAAATTTTGTAAGCAAAATCAGTGCAACCCCGATTTACACTCTGGTTCAATCGAATCAGTGCAGAATTCAAATCGATTTAAACTAATAAAACAGGATGTAAATCGAGTTCAGACATAACAATTCAAATCGAAAAGTGACGGGTGATGTATGGTTTGAATATGGACTTACTTTGAAGGGGAAAGTAACTATTGCTCCCAAATCTGGAGTGAAGCTAGAAATTCCAGATGGTGCTATGATTGCAAATAATCATATCAATGGACCTGAGGATATATAGAGGAGCTACTGGTGCTAAATAGATTAGCGAGTCTGCAGCAAGTACATTTTATTTGTACTGAATTTACTTTTTCCATAAATTTAAATACACGAACAATTTTGATTGTTTGCTACAAAAATCTTTGTATCTTATGGACCTTGATATATAGTTTGTTTCTTCAAAAAAAAAAATCGAAATCAGTGCAAAATTCAAATTCCAGATCTGTTTTATTTTTGAGGGAGAAGAAGAAGGAAATAAAAAAGAAAAATAAATAAAAATACTATTTTTTTGGGGGTCTTCATGCGCCTATGTCGGGTGAAACTCACTTTATGTGCCAACTCAGCAAAAAGTGTTCAATTGGAATAAAGTTTCGGGTAGTATAAGTGCTCAATAGGAACCCCCTTGAGTTCAAGTGTCTAAATGAAAGATCGTGCCAACTTTAAGTGTCTCCGTATGTATTCAGCCAGAAAGTAATGTATATGCAGACCTTACCCTTATGTTTTAGAGGTAGATGAACGGTAATTCATATTGGATTTGAAAAGAAAAACAATAATAAAGAAGTTGTGCTGAAAATAATAATGGCAAGAACAGTAACAATAACAAAATAATAACACAATAAGAAAGCTGAAACAAGGAAACCAATATATACAGTACATTACATAATCCACATATTGGCGGTTCACCCATTCAACGATTCAATCCGACATTTCATTTCCCCTTTCATCATTTGATTTTTCGCATCTAAGAGCAGCTTAGGCCCAAGCGGTAGTAGTTTTCTAGTTGGAGTTGGCACACGTAGGCCCGACACCAAAGGTTTGTTGGCGCATTCCGTAAAGCATTCCTCTAACTGGCACATAGCAAGCAAGAAAGCTCAAAGCCAGCAGTAAGATTCGGAGCAGGAGCATTAGGGTAGGCGATGGCGGGAGAGGGATGAGAGTAGTCTTTTTCCAATAGGCTAGTTGCCTATTGCAGGAAGTGACTTTAGCACTGGACATTTCATAATAGGGATTATTGGGTAAAGTCAATATAATAGACGTCGGTTAGCATTCAAGTCTTCCTTCCCTTTTCAGGCCTATCCGAAAGAGAATCCACTACTTTTTCGTTGTGAATATTTGAACTTGTTGTTTGCTGTTCAAGAATTTCTGTTTAGGCAGTTCATACTATCTATTTAGTAATATATAGAGATATACGATAATACAAGGATGATAATAATACTATTGATTTGAAAAACACTAACAAAGACAGAAACCATGGGGTCAAAATCACAGCAACAATAAAAATACTATATTTCTTTTTATCCGTTCAAATTTCAATAGATCGATTTATTCAATATTTATTAATCGCAAACAAACTCGAATACTACGATTATGAAAAAAAAAAAGAGACAAAAATCCATGTATTTATCAATGGTCATGTCCTCAATTTCGTATACACTTTTTCCAATATAGATGTGTCATGTCAATAATCTCAGTGCCTTATTCTTTTTAACTCTTTGGTCATTTCTATTTCCCCTTATTGGCAATTTTCAAGGTCACAGCGGCCAATGCAATTCTTGTCGTGGCATGACTTGCATATATCACTAACATTTTCACGGTCTAGCTTTCATATTTTGACCGGTGCATTATTTAGTGGTTATTAATTTTTTATAGATATTATATATATAATTATTTTTTATAGTTATTATTCAGTTGTTAGGATAGTATATTCGTTATATTTGCAGTACTGTGTTCATGAATACATTAACAAAAAGAGCCTAAAATCAGGACAGTTCAGTTGTACGCGCATGTATTTACATATATTCGCGCTATGTATTCATGAATACAACAACAAAAATGTCCTAAAATCATGACAGTCCAGCTGTACGTGCATGTATTCACGTGTATTCGCGCTGCTATATTCATGAATACAACAGTAAAAAATACCTAAAATCAGGACAATCCAGATGTACACATATGTATTTACATGTATTCACGCCATGTATTCATGAATACAATAACGACAATCACCTTAAAAATATGCATGTGTAGCTGTCTAAGAGAGGGGAAAAACATAAATAGCGTATTTCATGCCTCAATGGTGGTATATACTATAAATACTTATTTTGCTATAAAATATTAAAGGTAGCTATAAAAAAATAATATTTTAAAATGACTTTGATTTATAATAAATAGAGTGTATATCTTTACTATACGAGATAAAATTTCCTTTAATTAATTATACTATATTTTAAATTTAATGACTTAATTAATTAAAATTCATGACAAATAAAACATTAATCTATCGAAAAGCTCATTTCCTAAGCTCGGACTCAGAACAGCTAGTTAAAGATAGAGTTACGACTAGAATGATTTCAATCATCCAACACATTTTTTATGGCATATCAACCATCCATTTTCATTAACGAAAAAAATATTGAAAATAGTTAATTGGGCGGGACATGACACATCTAATGACCCTTAATAAAAGGGTATAAAAGTAAATAATTAGGGTAAAAAATTAATAAGTAATCGAGCGTATATCTTTTCCATATAGTATTAGTATTACCTTCGTATTTTTTTTAGATTTTTGTTACTACATGTTATTTCTTTTACTTCGCTTAACTTATTATCTTGCTATTGTCACTCTTTTTTTCCCATGGCTTCTCTACTACTGTATTTCTTTTTGAAAACAGTTGTGAGTATGTTTTTCTTGAGTCAAGGGTCTATCAAAAACAGTCTCTCTACCTTCACAAGAAAAGGGTAAGGTCTGCGTACACACTACCCTACCAATAGTGGCATATGCAGGATTTTACATAAGCAGTATCATAATTTGAAAAGATGGACAATGAATAAATCACTATAATTGTTGGAGTTTTTAGGCTATTAATGCTTAAACTAGAGTGAATGGGAAATAGAGGGAAAAATGAAATATTTGAGTTTCGCTCCTTGATTGTCCCGTATGGGAAGAGATAAAGGTTTTTGATGAGAATATAAATAATTGTTCTTCTTCTAGCTCATAAAGAGTTGAGAAGAAGGCAAGCCTCGCGTCGTCGCCGTTGCTCGCTCGGCTCGGCTTCGGCTTCGGATTTGGTCAAATGATGGTTTTGTAATAGAAAATTAACTACCCTCTTCAATTTTCCCTCTTTATTATGGCATTTATGCTATGACCGTTTTGCAAAAAAATAGTCATTCTGAAGAGTTGCACCTCTTCAGATTTCAGCCCAACTTTGGCTATAAATACAAGTCCATTCTCTTAGATTTTCCATACGAATTTCTGAGTTCTCCTCCTTTCTTCTGCATATTTTAACTTCAAAGAAAGCAACAGTAACAATGATTTGCTACCGAAGTTTGTGTTCGCTAAAAAACTGGTGTTTGAAGTTCCACTACACCAGTGTAATTTGTTCTATCCTGGGAGGAAATAATCCATAAGCTTGGGTACTAGGAAGGGATTAAATTCCTTAAGGAAACACTGTGAATTCAATGGGCTCGAATTAGTTTTTATTTCGTTTACATTTCTGTTGAATATTATTTTTTATTATCTCCAGAATTATTTTACAAATACAGTTTACTAACAGTAATAACAAGTGGTGTCATTTTCTACATATATCCCCAATATTTTTTATTTTTTCTATAAATATCTAGTGAAAAATTTTGACCAAGTGTGTTCAGTGGCGGACTCAGGTGGAGCTGAACCCGCTTCATCAAAAAAATAATACTGTGTATATGTATAAATTACGATTAAAGCAACGTAAATTTTGTATAAATATTTTATTTGAATCCACTTGACAACTACTATTTTATGACTAAAGTTATGTATTTTTAAGATCGTACCGGTGAAATTATATCCTAGGAGAAACATGATGAGTCACAAAGGGAATAAACTAGTCATTTCGTTGTAATACTTTCTTAATATGGTAAGTTACTTGAAGCTTAGAATAATTAAGTAGTGGATTATCATGAAAAGAATATAGAAGCACAATGAGTTGAGGAAGACAAGTAAGGAGTAATTGCACTAGGAATTAGATGTGCATTTATTGGACAAAGATGTTTGACCAAATCAGTGAAGTTAAAGCATAAAAGCGATTCTACATTTTTTTTCGTACCATAGTACACTTTGGATACTGACATATCATTACTGCTTTAATGGGCCTCATAAAGAAAAAGAAAAATGTTAAAATTGTCATTCTACTATATTTGAAATTGAATAATTTCGATATTTGAGAAATTTTTAAAAACTACTATTGTTTAGTGACTATTAATTTCCTATACCTACGTTATACATAATTACTTCCTATGTTTACAATTCAATTGTTACGGTAGTGTATTCGGTGTATTCATGCTGCTGTATTC
Source organism: Nicotiana paniculata (assembly GCA_005239505.1). Classification (NCBI taxonomy): domain Eukaryota; kingdom Viridiplantae; phylum Streptophyta; class Magnoliopsida; order Solanales; family Solanaceae; genus Nicotiana; species Nicotiana paniculata. Next base: position 15,218 of record ML344061.1, on the reverse strand, counting down.
ATGAATACAATGGCAAAAAACGCCTTAAAATCAGGGTAATCCAGCTGTACGCGTATGTATTTATGAATACTGCAGCAAAAAGCGTCTAAAATCAGCGCATTGTAGCTGTACGTGCATGTATTCACATGTATTCGCGTTGCTGTATTCATGAATACAGCGACTCCTAAAATCAGGGTAGTCCAGCTGTACGCGCATGTATTCATGAATACAGCAACAAAAAAGGTCTAAAATCAGAGCAGTCCAGTTGTACGCGTATGTATTCACATGTATTCGCGCTATTGTATTCATGAATACAACAATAAAAAACGCCTAAAATCAGGGCAGTCCAACTGTACGCGCATGTATTCATATATATTCGCGACATGTAATCATGAATAGAGTAATGACAATCACCTTAAAAATAGGTATATCTAGTTGTCTAAGAGAGAAGAAAAACATAAATAGCGTATTTCATACCTCAATTGTAGTATATACCATAAATAATTATTTTGCTATAAAATATAAAGGTAACTATAGAAAATAATATTTTAAAATGATTTTGGTTTATAATGAATAGGGTCTGCTATAGGAGGTAAAATTTCCTTAAACTTTTGATCTAATATTAGAGAAATTTACACGAATAGCCCGTTAGATACAATCTTTATTTTTCTAGCCGGTATACATAAATTATGCATTGATTATATATAATTATGCATATATTATACGTGAATTGTATATATATTAAACATCTGCCGGCTATTTATAATTTGAGAGAGTCTCATTTTTATTCTTTGATCGCAAATAAAACTCAAAAATCTTAGAATAATTTAAAACTAAAGTAAAAATTTGAGTAGATGTGTCCTTTTATCTTGAATTATTTGTATGCATGAAGAGCACTCATCTCATGCTGAAACTCCATTAACAGTAAGATACTTACAAGATGATTCAGTAACGACAAAGGCATAAATAGACAAAAAATATAAGAAAGGGTAAAGTGGAGCAATTCAGTTAGGACAAGGTTTAATTTAGACGAGATAGTTTCTTTATTAATCCATGTTTTCTTTAAAAAAAAAAAAATTTATATTTGAATTTTGAAAACAATTGAACTTAAAATATTTCATTTTAATCATTTTACCCTTAATAGAAAGCTTTTATAGTCACAAATATTATGACTCCACAAAATTTTTACTGCTTAAGCTTTTAGGACAATAAATTTCAAGTCTTCTTTTTATTTCATAAAAACTTCATAGCGGATAAAATACCTTATTTAAATTGAAATGACTCTTTTCTTTCTCATACTCCATGCTGGATCAAAACAACTTATCTGAATTGAAACAGAGGAAGTAAATAATAAAGACTCAAACTATGCTAATCTGATTTGGGCTAAATATTCACAAAGAGCTCGTCAATTAGCTTTTGCTGGTTCTGTTTCCTTGACTAAAATTGCCATAGTTTTAGGCTCTCGTGGAATATACATATAAGAAAATGGTTGAGGAAAACAGTCGTTAAAGCAGGACACCAAGAGCAGAAACACATTGCAATTTAAGTGGGAAGCATCCTACTCTCACAAATTCAAAAATAACCAGTTACAAGTGTTAATTGAAAGATAGTCACAATCGAAATTTAGCCACTTTTTATGTAAAAGATAAAACTGAACGAAAACACTATACAAGATCCGGAAAATATTCCAGCGTAATATATTGAAGTTCCAGTATAATATAGTAGACTTTCAACATAATATACTAGAGTTCAGTATAATATATTGTACTTCCAGCATAATATACTGATCCAGCATAATATGGTGGAAGTTCATATACAGGTGCTCCAACATCCAATATATTATGCTGAAACTTTCCGTGTTGTAGTTACAACATAATATGCTGGAAATTCATATACAGGTGCACCAATCTCCAATATATCATGCTGGATCGTTCCGTCTTAAAGCAAAATAGTAGCTGTATTTTTCAATGACTTTGCAAATACTAACTATTTTTCAACTACCCATCCGAAAACTAGTTAGCCCGTGCTAATTTCATTCAAAAGACACTTGAAACACAATCCCAAAATGCAATCATTGCATAAGAAAGGTATAAGGTGGGAATCAGAACATGATTAACCTTAAACCATGCAGATAAAATGTTAGTTGCAGCACCAATCCTTCGGTTTCCGGATTGGAACAAGAAATTAACTAGTCTTACATATGATAGTTCTTTTACTTCATAGTAAAAACTCTTTCTTCAACCTGGAAAAAAAAGTTGCAAGATTTAATTATACAATTTCAAAAGGTAGGGAAAATATTATAGATGTAATTTGGAGCATTCAGCTTTCGGTTCTCCCATTTCCCATTCTGATTAATCAGTGGATAAAATATATTCCACTTCCTTTTTCTTTTTTCTTTTCAACATCAGTTAACATGCCCTTTCAAGCACCGCTCGCGTACAGACGTGTCCATTCTTTAGCTGCAGGATTGAAAAATAAAAAGAAACTGAATCAACGGACAATGTACTTCGACTTTTTACTGCAACATAATAGAAAAGACAGGGAAGGCAAATTACCCGTTTCAACAGCTTCAGCCTCATTCGACTTCCAGTGCTTCGCAATATTCTCAGAGAGTGGATCGTCTGGATTTGGTGCACTCAGAAGTGCTTGAATGCTGAAACAGGAAACAAATTATCTAGCACCTTAAAGCCAAAATTTGGTGCTCGTGTTCAAGAAGTTCAAGATCCTCAGGAAGAGCGTGTATAAAAGTACATGAAAAGATAATATTCAGTACTTAATACCTCAAAAGAACGGTACGAATCTGAAGAGCAGGACTCCACTTGTCCTTAAGAATATCAAGGCATATCCTACCAAGCTTCATAACAATGGCCCACGTGAGCGAGTTAGCTTGTGGCTTAAATCTATGTAAAACATAATCGAGTAACAGAACAAACCTTATCAATGTTGGGATGATATATTTTGGTGAGAAATCGAACCTGTTCCAGTATGCAACTTGATCAAAGACAGAATTAACAGTGGCAAACAAAATAGCCAAACTTAATTCACGTTTTAATCCATACTGCAAGCATGCACACAAGCATATTATCTCTACAGCCATTATGTCCGACATCACATGTTGCATAGAGGTAAAAGCCCATGAATTATCCCGAAAGGAACAAGCCTCATGCAAAGACCATGGAAGTCTAGGTCGAGGAAGCTTCACATTCATAAACTCAACCATGTAAAACACTTCGGAAAGTATGCGGTATTTATGCAGATTTACGGTCTCCATATCGTACCTATACAAAATCCTGTACTGCCTCCATTCCACTTTGTTTGGCATAATTTAACCCAGCGGGAAAATCAAAGAAAGGAAGACATTTAAAACTTGGTCTTGATATGCCATAACATATTGGGAGAAGCTTGTGGTCTTGAACATGGCGTAACATTTGTGTCGCTATTAAAGCTTCTCATTAAGGAAAAACAGAAATGTGCCATTGTTTTGGAACAACTAATAAGGAAAAAGTGTCAAACAAAGTCAAACAGAGGGAGTATCATTTTTTAGGCGCTGACCCCAAGCATTTGAGGGCAAGTGACATAGGACATCTTAGCATCTCAAGGCCTGAGGCATTCTTTGTCCTCCATGGTAGAAGCAAGGTTGAATAAAGTTCTTTACCTTGATTCTCCTACTGCTCCAATTTAAATATAGAATAAATGCGATTACCAGCCTATAGCCGGTGTCAACAAGCCCCATACCCATCACTTCCCTACATTGATGCATATTATCTAACACCTAAATGACCAACTTACACCCATCTTTTCCTCACACTATTCTTAGGTTTCTTCCTCTCAAGTTTCTTCCCGCATATCTCAATTTTTCTTAATATCTACGCTAGCACATATCTGATTACTATCAGCTTTCACAACTGTACAAAAACTGCATCCCCTTTGCAACTCAGTTCCCAAAGGAAATTCGAGAGATGCTTACGGCTATGAGCCAAACCAAAAAAAGTATCTGTGAAGTTCATGAAAGACTATCATCTTTAAGTACAACGAACATCACTGACACCATAAAACTTTGCTCCAGGAAGACAGCCTGATTTAACATTTTCATCATGAACATGATATTAGTCATGAGAAACAGACAAAAGGAAAGTTCCAAGTAAGAGAAACACCACAACTGTCCCAAGCACCCTTGTGCCCAGTAAAATCTCAGTCAACAGTTACAGAGCAAATGATCTGTACTAGAAGAGCAGCCTTAACTTATAGTACTAAATTAGTGTGACATATAGCCTGTTTGGCCAAGCTTCTTTTGAGGCAAAAGCGTTTTTTTTCTTCTAAAATTAAAGTGTTTGGACAAACTTTTGAAAGGAAAAAATGTGCTTTTGAGGAGAAGCAGAAGCAAAAAAAAGTAGCTTCTCTGCAAAAGCACTTTTTTGAAAAGCACTTTTGAGAAAAATATACTTAGAAGCAATTTTTAAAAGCTTGGCCAAACACTAATTGTTGCTCAAAAGTGCTTTTCAAATTAATTAGCCAAACACAAATTGCTTCTCATCAAAAGTACTTTTGAGAAAAACACTTTTGAGAAAAAGTACTTCTCAAAATAAGCTGATTTTTGCAGCTTGGCCAAACGGGCTAATAGTCTCAACGGATACAATCCTGTCAATATATTTATTGTCATGAGTTATGTAATCCATGCGATACACACCGATATTGAAAGTTTATTAGCAAATAATATGATCGTGTTACAAAATCTAAACCTGCACACATACTTAAATTGAATATTTAGGTAGTGGTACACAATGATGAAAATTATTAAGATGGTGAAACTATAAAAGCAGCAAGTTTGAAAGTTCAGATTCAAATGTAGAAAGGCGCATCAGGAGATTTTAAATGTTAACACAGACATTAAGGAGGTTGCAGTTAATGCTTCTTGACCAATCAGTCAAATCGAGTACTTCATGATCTTTCTGAACTTTGTAGCACAAGATCCAAAAAAACTCCATACAAACGCAAGCAATATAATTACTGAATATGCAATTAGAGAAGCCTATCTCAGACTCCGATAATCCGCTGAAACTTGCCAAAACATTCATTAATGTGTTCAAATACCTTCGGAGCAGCCATTGGGTACTCTTCAGGCAAAAAGAGTTCCAGTTTGAAAACACCTCCTACACAATGCAGCAAGCAGCGAAATCAAGCAAAGAAGATTTCAGCAAAAAAATAAAAGGCACACTGTCAGAAGATAACATTATTCAAAGTATAACAACAACATATCACCTATGGTCCAACAATAAGGATAAACCAGTCAAACTAAAATAAAAAATGTAACATACATGCATATCAACGCAAAATTAGAAGGCCAAGGATGGAAGTCTTGCATCTGAATGCCGTTTTACTAGAACCATATTCAAAGAATTGTACAAAGACAGCTAGCTTTCCATTACGCAGTATTCAGAAATATGTCTAGACATACACAGCTAACATGGGCATAATGACACTGGAATGGGGGTTGGGACGTCTTTAGCAACTTAAATAGTTAAACACCAGGTGATTTCATGTTTTATGTAAATCATTTCTAATAATAAATCAAAAACATCCACAAAAAGAACTGCAATATGTATAAATAATTAATCATTTCTATACAATGTGAGGCGCAATAGCAGCATGGACTGGCATTTGCGGATCCATAATTTTGAGTTAGCGGGTTTTAGATTCTAGAAAGGGCAGCTTACTGGAAACATCCTCTCTATTCTCACAAGGTAGGGGTAAGGTCTGCGTACACACTACCCTCTCCAGACCCCACGGTGTGGTATAATACTGGACATGTTGTTGTAAAGGGCAGCTTACTGGGTTATGAAAAGATTATTTATACATATTAAGTGGATTTTTTCAAATACAAAAGTCTTGTCCGCTACAGCGTTCTGCCGAACCCATGACTAAAACTCTAGCTCCGTTTGTACTTAGCATAATTGTCATAATTGATTGAGTAAATTACCTTCATAAGGAGATTGTGTTGGACCAAGAATCATGACATTGAAGTATCGCATATTTTCTTCTGAAGGAGACGCACTTATTCCCGGCGCTGCAGTTAAATTTAAACCACACTAAAACTTTTTAAATTTCTTAGCAATACAGGTAATACGCAAACTTGCAACAAACTTCAAAAGGAAATAACACTTGCTCGTACCAAAATTAATAAACGAAATCACACCAACTATATGTGGAAATTCAAGAAAAGAAAAGCACAAAATTGCATTTTGGACTAAAGAAAGAAGTAAAAAAGGTTCATGTAGTTAAAAAGATAAGTTTAATGCTTCAAAGTGTATTCAAAAATTCAGGGCAAAAACTGAAAATTGCATCTCGGATGGAAGCAGAGGAGAGAAAAGGTTTGTGTAGTTAAATTGTTAAAGAAATGACTTCAATGCTTCAAAAATTAATATCTTCATTTTAGTATTTTCTAAGCACAGTTTAATGGGAGACGAAGTCAACAATTGTTCGGCAAAAACTATTAAACAACAAGAATAACTATGCCTAAATCCCAAACTTGTTGAGTTCAGCTATTAGAATACTCTATATCCATTTCGCTCTATTTGGGTGGGATTCCAGTACTCAATAAATTCTTTCTCAGGAAAAAATACTCCCTCCGTCTCAATTTACGTGACTCTCTTTCCTTATAGTCAATCCAAAAAATAAAGTCGCCTTTCCTTATTGTCAAACAATTTATCTGAAGAATTCCTACTTCACTCTTAATGAATTGATTTCCAGCCACATAAATATCCATCATTTATTTTAGACCACAATTGATTTCCGTTTCAATTTAAATGACATATTTTCTGACCAGACACTAACTAATCCTTCTCTCCGGAATGTATGCCCGTTTTTCGTCAAATCTTTTTGATCACCTTCAAAATCAAACCGGAATTCCGTCTTGACACGATAAATATTGATGTCCACCTGCATAGCGTAGTCCTCCATGCAGCCTTGAAGTAGACTATTTCTCGAGTCTGATCGTATCCCCACTAAAAGAATGACACATTTCTATAAGTGAAAATAATTTAACTTTAAACTTTTCATTTTACCGCTTTACCCTTAATGAGAAGCTTTTATAGCCACACAAATATCATGGCCCCACAAAGCTTTGCCCCTTAAGCTTGAACCACATGTTACAAAAGTCCTTTTTTTTTCTTAAATTTGTGTCAAGTCAAACTATATTATTTAAATTGAAACGGAGGAAGTACTTTCTTTCCTAAACTCTATGTCGAGCCAAATACCATTATATAAATTGAGACAGAGGGAGTAAAAGCTAATACGTGGCTTCCGCGGAGATATACTTATACTCCCTCTGTCTCATTTTATGTGACACTTTTTTCTTTATAGTTCGTCTCAAAAAGATGACACATTTCCATATTTAGAAACAATTTTAACTTTAAACTTTCAATTTTACTCTTAAGAATAATTATTAGTCACACCTATATCTATGGCTTATTCTATTTAGATCATAAGTTTTAAATTTTTTTTTCTTTCTTAAACTCTGCATCCAATCAAACAACATCACATTAATTGAATTGCGACGAAAATTTAAGGGGCGAGTTACCGGGCTCGCTGAGAAGACGTTGAGTTTCCTGTAAAATCATATAAAACCAAAAATTCAGCAAAATTTAAACTGAATCGAACTCTGAACAGCGAAAAATAGATCAAAAACCCTAACTAAATGCTTAATCAAACAAAGAACATAAAAGATCAAAAATTAAAACAGGAAATTAACCTTAATAATTCTTCGAGGAAGATTGCTGTTGGCCATTGAATTGAATCGAAGTTTTTTTTTTTGGTAGCAGAAAGTTTACGCTAAGTGTCGCGTTTTTTTTCTAGAGAGAGAAAGTAAAAAATGGTAAGAGAGTTTCACACTCTTTCTCTCACTAAAAACCTGTGCTTAATAGGGTTCCATTGAAATTCTTCTTTTTTGCCCTTTTTATCGTGCTCCTGTATTATTGTTGCGAAAAAGTAAAGATTCTGTCCCCTCAAAAAAAAGCTTTCCCCACTGAAATTATTTTATTAAATTAAACAAATTGATGTAGTTGATTGTAAAAACTAAAAAAAAAGTATATTTCAGTAAAAAATGCTTATATTAACAATATTAATTGTTGATTTATCTTATAATTTTTAAAATATCATGTCAGTTCTATAAGACCATTAAAAATAAAATGAGAAAATTAAGCTTTGGAATTTTTCAAATATAGAAAGGTGTTACTCACATTTATTTGACAGGACAAAACAAGGAAAAAATATTATGTAAAGTGAAAAGGAGGTATATGTTGTTATAAGTCTTCAAATTCAATTTGATGACAAATCAATTAGTGGCGAATAATAAATTTAAGATAGAAGAAGCACCTTATTTTTCGATTTTGCTAATGTTTATGTTGTTTTCTGACTCTTTTCTTACGGCCCAACTTTGGTAAATCACTAGAGATCTCGGATTTGAGCACCTAATATGATTATTGATCGGAAGCACTTCACTTCTTAATCTATATTTATATTTATATATACTATATTAAAAACACGAAGATCCTTAGCGAATGTCGTTCGTCTTTTTTACTCTTTCATAATAGAATTCACACAAGACAAAATAGTCATTTAATTATTTTCCTAATTTTTAGTGTTTAAAATTTACTAAGTTTTGTTTACCAAACCTTTCGTTTTTTGATCTAGGTACAAAATCTTAACATTTAAAACTGTAAAATCTATTCAGATTTACTACTACTTCAATTAAACACAAACATAGAATAAATACATAAAATCGATTACTAACATATATATCTCAACTTTTATGTAAGTTACCTTACATATATAAACCAATTGAATGGAATAACCATTGAAGGATAACAATACTTACGTAGGCCCGTTGGTAATTATAATATTGTTAATTGAATGCCTTATATTGAAATATATATGTAGGAGTTTTTACATAGGCTTGTTGGTAATTGATACTTATATACAACAAGTATCAATTTTAAAAGATGTCGCTTGTATCCTAAGAAAAACTAAAAAATAATACATTCATATACAAATTTAAAATAGGAAAAAATATCACATATGTATTGAAGCATATCAAACTTCTTTAGTTTCTTACGTTATTGAGTAATGAAATTAAGAAGATCAATAATCATTATTTCTAAAAAATTATATATCTTTTTCTTTAATTTTTCGTTTACTAAATACGAATATAATTTTTAATATAAAATTTATGTAATTCTTTTAAAATTTTATACTCATTAAGATGAAATACACGCGCAACGTGCGTCCATTGAAGACTAGTAACTTTAAATGATGGACTCTCTTGACCAGACTCGTTAATTCTGCAGCTCGGGAAAAAAATTCCATAATGCAATTAAGAGTAGCTAATTTCAACTCAAGAACCAATTTTGTCAACGTTGCAAGTTCGTGATGTCTATTTAAGTATATTTTGACCACTTTCATTGGTTGACTACAAGCTAAGAAGGACAATTTGTTAGTACAAAGTCATATGTTACTCCATTTTGTGACATTATGTCGTGTATATATATGAATGAGTGGATTTAGTTCCATTCATTCATCTCATCTCATCTTCTGTCGCTATCTTTCGGGCACGTATTAGGTAACTTGCTTATTGTACAATAGCTCGCAAACCAGACCAAAAATATAAATTGTCTTAGCAAATCTGATGTTATGAGCTCCGACTAAGGATACTGTTTGTAAGAGAAATCGATTTCAAATCTCTTATGTAAAAATTACTCACCCAACCAACTCAAACAGCCTTGCGGGCATGTTTGCGATTGTTATTATAGGGCACGTTTGCGATTGTTATTATAGAAAAATGTCCTATGCATAAAGTATTCTACTACGTTCGACAGAAAATCTGGGATATTAACATTCTTAGATCCCAACATTTCTCTGTCCTGCACGCCTGGAGAACAAATGCTCCAATTTTTGAATAATTATTTTAACAATGCCAAACTTATGGTGTGTTTGGTATGAAGGAAAATTAAAAAATATTTTCATGAAAAATGATTGGTTTTATCACTTATTTTCTCTTGTTTGGTTGGTGAGCGGAAAATATTTTTTAGTGTTTGGTTAGAGAATATAAAATATTTTTTCAGAAAATATTTTTTAATGCTACTCTCCTCATCTCCCCCTCTTCCCCAAGTCTCTAAAAATTGACACAAACCCAAAGGAACTAATGTATTGCTTTATTTTTTTTATGCAAAATAACGTTAAAACTTGTACTCCATAACTAAAAAGAAATACTCTTTTTTTGGTTGAAAAAGAAAGTACTCTTTCTAAAACATGAAATAAAATACTCATTTTATTGAAATAAAAGAAAATATTTTTTGTACATCATCAAAAGAAAATACTCATTTTGTTGAAATGAAAAAAAAAATACTTTCTTTACATCATGAATAAAAAACTCATTTGTTGAAACGAAATTTTTTTTATCTCTAACATACAAAGAAAGTACTATTAATAATATTTTATTTAGGGTGGGGCATTGTGGGGATGGGGGTTTGGTTGGGGTTGGGTGAGTGAGGGTGGGTTGTGGGGTTGGTGGGAATAGGACGGGAAAGGTCGAGAAGGAGTTTTGGAAAATATTTTCCCATCTCTTAATAGGGAAAATATTTTCTTTCAATTGGGGAAAAAATAAGTTCATAGAGAAACATATTTTTTAAAATATTTCGGCCAACAAAAAAGATTAAAAAGATTTTTAAAAAATATTTTCCTTCATACCAACCACACTCCATATGTTTATGAAATTTTTCGTCGGTGGATGTAAAGTCATTTACCGCAAATATACATATTACTCTCTATTTTTAATCAGAAGTCTCTCGTTTGAATCCTAAAAATAAAGTCTGCCTTTGATAAAACTGATTCTAAGGTGGGCAAAAACCTTGGTTTGGGCACCGATCGATGTCGGTAGTAACAAATGAAGAATTTAGAGTAGTGAGTTATGTTTTTTTATACTTATTGCCAATTTCTTTACACCACATGCTCCAAGTCAGAGATAATAAGTGGGTGTTTGGACATAAAATCTTGAAATTCCGGAAAAAGGTGAATTTTTTTCAAGTTAAAAATGGTATTTGAAAATGAAAAGTTGTGATTAGACAAGAATATAATTTAAAATTATTTTTTTTACACTTTTTATGAGTGTTTTAAAGTGAAAACTTTAAAAAATAGTTTTTTGGAATTTTTCATATTTGAAAATATTCTGAAATTCAACTTCAAATGAACTTTGAAATTTTCATGATCGAACATTGATTCCGAAAAAAGTAAAAAATTATTTTGGAATTTTTTTTTTCATTCTTATACACTATTTGAAACTTTATTACCCTTAATGTCCATGTTTAGCCAATTACCCTCACAAACAACTTTGTTTACAAAATATATACAATCTATCTTATAAGACTCCCAAATCCATTATTTGTGTCTTCAATCAAGGGATTTAGTTATACCATTTTACTTTTTTTCTCCTCTCTCCCCTTTCTCTCTGAATCTTCCATTATTTTAAACTATTTATCTATCTGAAACCAAAAAAGTTGCCAGTAGTCCTCTCTTCTTTTCCTATTATGGATTTATATAATATAAGTGCCAGTAGTTCCCTCTTTCTTTTCACATAAGAAATCAGAAAAGTGTAATATTTATCTGAATAGTATCGCCATCACTCTATTGATTCAGTTTAAGACGATAATACAAATAGCAAAGGCTGGAAACTCCGATTTTCTGTACAATCTGATACTACCAACCCAAGCCTTTGGCAAGAAATTATCTTTGCAGTAGCAGTTGCAAAAATGCAATAATATAGCAACAGAAAATAATATTAACAAGAAGAAATGAAAATTACACCACCCCCTATTCAGTTTCTTAGTTGAGTTGATGTAATGCCCAAGCAGAAACTTAACATGTACAGGGGTGAAGGTCAATAAAAAACGTTTCAGTAGCATCGCTTTAATCTTGAAACTGTCATGTTTCATCAAGATACAATTGTTGCTAATTCTTCGACCATCCATGATATTAAGCTTCTCCCAAGACAAAATGTACGGCAAACCCAAGGAAAGGTTAATATTCAAATCAGATACAAACTTCTATACAGTTAAATACAACTACAATATCATACAACTTAAATATAATTTTTATACAATATGTCTTTTTTATATTTTGTATCTGATTTATACATAGTAAAATAAATTTCATACAACTAATTATATATTATACAATTTATCTACAACTTATCTACAACCTTCACACATTATTTCTACCNATATATATATATATATATATATATATATATATATATATATATATATATATATATATATATATATATATATATATATATATATATATATTGTAGATTATTTGTATTCTGATCGTAAATGCTTTATTTTATGTTTTCACAAATCAAAAACGACTAAAACTTCTACAAACTTCTGCAAAAAATGCAATTATGTCGAAAATCCCAATTAAACTATAATCGAATGGGAATTGGGATATTAAAATTCAGTGTACCCATTTTGTAGATATTTTGTAGATAAATTGTAGATTATTTGTATTCTGATTGTAGATGCTTTGTTTTCTGTTTTCACAAATCAAAAACGACTAAAACTTCTACAAATCTTATGCAAAAATCGCAATTATGTCGAAAATTTAAGCTACAATTGAAATGGGAATTGGGATATTAAAATCCAATGTACCCAGTTTGTAGATATTTTGTAGATAAATTGTAGATTATTTGTATTCTGATTGTAGATGCATTGTTTTCTGTTTTCGCAAATCAAAAACGACTAAAACTTCTACAAATCTTCTGCTCTCTTGATTTTTAAGTCCACAATAAAATATTGTTTGTCACATGTGGAATCGTCAATAACAAAACATAAATACTACAGAAATGACTCAAAGACGAGAGAGAGACAGTAAAGATGAAGAAGAAGAGAGGGACAGTACAGTGAATATGAGGAATCTAACGACACCTTTACAATCAAAGCATTAGCATCCAACAACCCAAAACAACCTAAAAAAATAGAAAGTAACAATCTATACAACTACCCACTTCGATTTAATTTCAACAACAGCAACAACCATTTATCAAGAAAGTAAAACCCATATCTTGTTTCTCTTGTTTCTCTGATTTGACTGGTTGTATAATGGGAAAGAAAGAAATGTGGGAGGGAGGTGATACGTGGGTGAGGGTGTGGGTTTGGGAGAGAGAAACATGGTTAGGGGGGGCAAATTTTGTGGAATATACGGTACTATTGATTTAGGAGGGATATATGGACCATTTAATGTAGAGTTAATGTTGTCGATATTGTGTTAAAATAAACTGTTATAAGAAACAGAAAATCAGTAGATGATATGAAATATTCTGAGTCCACAATTTCCTTTTGCATCCTTAAGAATTTTAACCCCCTCACAAGTTGCCAAGGTAATGGGTTAAATCCTCCCAGGATGAAACGGAATAAACCTTCCTGCAACGGTGGCAATACTAGTTGCAGGATACCAACGAACTCAAAGAACGGAGCAAAATCACACTTATGATTTTGAGAGAGAGACTGCGAATAGAATGCAGTATATTTTCAGAAGAAAATTCTGGATTTTTCAGTGTATGAAAAGGAAGTCATCCCTCGAAATTTATAGGCAGTGTGATGTCTGTTCAGGAAGAGGTGTTTGTTCAGAAGGAAAAGGCATCGTTTGGATTATACGTTTCAATTAAGTCCGTTATCGATCGATCATTTGACAAATCCAAATCCAAATCTGAAGCTGAAGCCAAGCCGAGCGACGATGACGGCGCGAGGGTTCATTCTCTTCAACTCCTTTTAAGAGCTCTAAGAAGTGATTCTATATTTATACATACAAGTGTAGTTGGCTTTCACCAATGTGGTACAAAGTTCATGACAAAGCTCACTTGATTCAAATTTTCATTTCCCTCCATTTTATTTCCCACCATTTTTTAATTCACACTTCTTGTATTAAAGCCCAATGGCTTTAAAGTCCAATAATCCCCCACATGAATGGGAATAGACATAACAAGAATGATTATAGATGAAAGCTGTGTGATTTGCAAGTAAGGATTAATTGCATCTGGATAAGTAGGTTTTCCTTTGAACTTTCCGTAGTGAACATATGTCGGATATACTCGGTCAATTGGTAGATTTGATATCTTTGAACCGTCGAACTTTAGTGTATACCTAGACAATCATATGTCACACAATCAACCCTTAACCGTCTTTTGGTTCTCATTGTTGTGTTCGTTTCACCACCTGGTATCATAAGTGCGTAGAGAATTAGCCTTACAACATTCTCATTGAAGCGGCTTCCACTTCACACTTACATAGGTGATTCCTAAACGTGTAATCCNNNNCACATTATCCTTTGATCTTACATAATCAATAGTGATAATTCCACTAGAGAGTAGTTGTCTAACAGTTTTATGTCTTCGTCGTATATGAAGAGACTTTCCGTTATACATAATGCTTCCTCCCCGTCCTATTGCATCCTCACTATCACAATATATGCATATAGGAGCCAAAGGTTTTGGCCATAATGGAATGTCTTCTAAGAAATTTTGAAGCCATTCAGCTTCTTCGCCGGCCTTATCCAAAGTTATAAACTCTGACTCCATTGTAGAGCGAGTGATGCACGTTTGTTTGGAAGACTTCCAAGATACTGCTCCTCCGCCAACAGTAAAAACATATCCACTTGTGGACTTTTTTTCTGTTGAGCCGGTTATCCAATTTACATCACTATATCCTTCGATAACCGCAGGGTAATTATTGTAGTGCAAGGCGTCTTGGGTATATTCTAAATATCCCAGAACTCGTTTCATTGCCAACCGGTGATGTTTGTTGGGATTACTTGTGAATCGACTAAGTTTACTTATTGCACAAGCTATACCAGGACGTGTACAGTTCATGATATACATTAAGCTTCCCAACACACGAGCATAATCAAATTGAGATGTGCTTTCACCTTTATTCTTTACAAGATAATGTTTTAAGTCAATTGGAGTTCTTGCACTTCTAAATTCCAAGTGTTTGAATTTTTCAAGTACCATTTTCACGTAATGTGATTGAGACAAAGCCAGACCCTGAGGAGTCCTCTGGATTTTAATTCCTAAAATTACATTGGCAAATCCTAAGTCTTTCATATCAAACTTACTAGCAAGCATACATTTAGTAGCTTGAATGTCGGCAATGTCTTTGCTCATTATTAGCATATCATCAACATATAAGCAA
>MDKI01137847.1:0-13898 GCA_005239505.1 Nicotiana paniculata | reverse complement strand
TTAATTAGAATGCAATATGAGTGGTGAATAGACCACAACCCTGGAATATTTGTCTCTACTGAACACATCACAACTATTCTTGTAACTTGATAATTAGTTATTTCATAGAATTTTAGTATAAAATAGTATATCCTTGATTTTATATTGGCTTGGTTAAATAACGATTAGAGTAATTTAGCAAGTAGTTTACACAAGTCCTTGTGAGTACGATATCTGGACTTAACATCCTGTATTACTTGTCGACTACGTACACTTGCGTGTGCATTGGGAAATCAACCAACAATCGCCAAACCAATACAGCTAAAGCGTCACGGCACAACCTTCGGACTTGGATATCAGTGTACCTGAAACAAATATCAGAATTGGTCGCCACCATGGCGCGGTCCTTATTACCCTCTTGAGAAACTGATACCACATTTGAGCCAATCCTTCCATCAGGCTGATATGATGTGGGGATCTAAATAAGATGAAATTCTAGCTGGTTTATGAAATCTGTTCTTGGAAGATGAAGATATGTATTGCAACGTTAATAGTTGAGGAGTAGGAGGAGGAAGGCCTCGTTATCCAGACAGTGGAAAAGGGATCTGTTCTCAAGAACTGGACCGCCACACCATCAAGGGCCCACCGAGTTCCAGAGTAGCCTGGATGCTAGCATCACTTACCTTGAAAGCAATTTTTATGAGCATTTTAAGACACTTTTCAGTATTTTGTTATTTTTCTTTAAAATAATTATTTGAATCATTAAAATCACTTTTGTTTGACATTTTGATACTTATCAATGGTTTGCTATTTTATTATTGATTATCATCCTTTACACTTTTCTCTCAACAGTATTATTATTACTTATCCTGATGAACCAACAACTGTGACATGTAATGAGATAATGCAACATAAGAATAGTGACTTAGAGGATATAGAAGAAGAGGATATGATACCTGAGGAAATTGTCAGAGAAGTGGAAAATTTGAAAACAAGCCTAAGTCCAATATGGATGAAA
Source organism: Nicotiana paniculata (assembly GCA_005239505.1). Classification (NCBI taxonomy): domain Eukaryota; kingdom Viridiplantae; phylum Streptophyta; class Magnoliopsida; order Solanales; family Solanaceae; genus Nicotiana; species Nicotiana paniculata. Next base: position 12,901 of record MDKI01137847.1, on the reverse strand, counting down.
CTGAGTTAGTCAACTTGGGAGATTCCAAAACAGTCAAAGAAACTCGCATAAGCATTCACTTGTCACCATCAGAGAAAGAAGAGTATACCCATTTCCTGAAAGAGTATGAAGATATTTTCGCTTGGTTTTATGATGATATGACTGGTTTGAACATATCTATAGTGGCTCATAAACTACCTACAAACCCGATGTGTCCGCCAGTAAAGAAGAAGCTCAGAAAGTTCAAGAAGGAGATGAGTTTGAAAATCAAAGAAGAGGTCACCAAGCAGATCAAAGCTAAGGTTCTCAGAGTGGTTGAATATCTGACTTGGTTGGCTAACATCGTGCCAGTTCCAAAGAAGGATGGGAAAGTCAGAGTATGCGTCGATTATCGGGACCTAAACGGAGCTATTCCCAAAGATAATTTCCTATTACCCAATATACGCATACTGATCGACAACTGTGCAAAGCATGAACTCCAGTCTTTTGTGGATTGCTTCGCGGGATATCATCAGATCTGGATGGATGAAGAGGATGCCAAAAAGACAGATTTTATTACACCATGGGGGGGGGGGGTACTTCTATAAAATGATTCCGTTTGGCCTGAAGAATGCTGGGGCCACTTATATGAGAGCCATGATAACTATTTTCCACGACATGATACTGTTTACCTTGAAAATGGTAATTATAATTATATTTGATTATGTGGTTCTAAAAATACATGGTCTATTTTAATACTGGTTTTTCAGGGAGTAGATGATGAGTGTGGAGTGAGAAAAATGAAATAAGAGCAAAAAGAAACAAGATTACGCAAACCGGGCAACGAAGAGGCCGGTCTCGAGGGTGGTCGGAACAACCTCGAGGTCAAGCTTTAGAAGCTTGACAAGGGGATATCGATAATGGTATAAAAATGTTGAAGACCTTAAGAATGACCTATTTATGATCAATAACAAGTAATAAATGAAGAATAATTCAAGGACACAATAAATGAGAATCAATAAATCAATAAAGCAATTGTAGAGAATGTTTGGTTGGAGAGCAGAGGATGTCTTGTTCTTGTATTCAATATCATGTGTCTTGCAAAGTGACAAGGCTCCCCTTTATATATGAAGGGGAATCCTAACATAGTACATGTGTAATTAATGCAAAGAGATATGGCTGGTATAACCATTTAATACCACATACGAGCTTGTACTATTTTGTGTATTTTGTTAGCTTTAACCACGTGCCCCTTGGGAATTTCCCGCCTTTCCGTGTTGATCTTCGATTTGTACTGCTGCGAGGTCTAGGACCTTCAATATTCCCCCTCGATGCCAAAAATTGAACCTTCAAACCTTTCAAGCGTCGAAATGACCATAAAATCGAGCTCTTCAATTTTAGCCGTATACAGATAGTCCCCGCGTTTCTTAGAATGAAGAGATAAGAAACAGTCTTGACTTCTTTCCTCTTCAATACTCCTATTATGACGTTAGTACCTTCAGAGCATTAAATGACGTGACCTGAAAAGCTGCGCAGAGGTCGCTCAACACAATTCTCGAGAATCCCATGAAACGTCATAGGTTCGAGTCTTCCGCTTCAAGCATGCCCAAAGGGCCTCTATAAATGCTACAATCACTTGCCTTTTCATAGCTTTGCATCTTCTTCATCTTCTCCAAACCTTCAAATTTCAACTAAGTGCTTTACATTCTTATCTTCTGCCTGCATTTGCTTCTTCGTCTTCCTTCATCTAAACTCGATTATAACCATGGCCAAAACTTCCAAAACGGTACCACAAAAGGATGGGGCCGCTTCTTCTTCACGCCCGTCTAAGGGAAAGTCAAAAATTCCTCCCACCATCGAACAATGCATCCCTGGACCTTTTGACACCATTTCTGACTTTACAATAGAAAAACCCCCTTCTACACTGGGCCAATGCGAGCCCATGTCCCGATACATAAGTGTAGTATCAGATATAGAGAGGGTAAAACTTGACTACTGCTGGGGGGAGGCGGCATGAGTAGAGATCCCTACGGCTGACGAAAGCATAGTCATGCACAAGGCTTGATTTCTCAGTGTATATAGATACCCCTTAACCTTAGGCCCCGTCGATTATTCTTCTCCACCGATTGACCCGCTGATTCTTTATTTTTGTCATCAATACCGAGTGACACTCGGTCAGATCTATCATTCTTTTTGGAGGATTGTATATATGTTTCGACATATTCACCAACATGGTCGAGGGAATGACTTTCACTCTCGACCATTTGATCAGATTGTACATCCCTCGACTCTTCCATGGGGGCCTTATTAAACTGCACCGTCGATCCACCAAGGCATTCCTTGCCTGCATCGACGAGGACAGAGATCGGGGATGGATGAGCCGATTTGTTAGATTCAGAACTACGGACATCATCCCTGCTGACAGAATGCCATTCCGGAGGAATGGAATAAGAAACGTAAGTACCCCTGAATTGAGCATGCTTTGCCGTCTCTTTCTCTTTCGACTGATTTTCTTCTAATTATGCAGCCACTATTTGGTTTCTCGGTGCGGTTCAGGACCTTTCGGGGTGGATCAAGCATTTAGACTCCGCTTTCCCATACAACAAATGCGTATGGCGTGAGTTGGATAAAACACAGTGGAAGGCTAAGAACCATGGTATGCTCTTGTTGCTATTGTTTTCTCATTCTTCCTAAGAACTTTTGATGGTGATGTTTTTTTGACATAACATGTTTGTCCAGGACTTGGTGAAGGCGTGTTGATGAGGCCGCCCTCACCTGGTGAGGAAGAGGCTCCAAAGACTACCTGTTGATATCCAATTTTTTCTCAAATTTTTTGAAAATTTCTATATATACCTTCAAAACCGCTTTTTATAATAACTGGTATTTTTCCGAAATTTTTCATATTTTTATTAAATCCTTTTCCAATTTATTCAGTATTTTTTATATTCAATAATTATTCATAAATTGTATTATAAAGAATTTCAAAATATTTCCCAGTCAATATATCATTTTTAATCCTATTAGGATTTAATTATTTCACAAATTAGCCAATTTGGCATTATTTGACCATAATTACAATAACTTTGCAACTATGGCCTAATTGTACATTTTATACCATTTAAATCAATAATTATTTCATTTTATATTTTTTATACTCATTAATTACCTTAATTTCATTTACCTAGCATCAATTTCATTTTATATGATTACTAGCTATTTTTATTTAATTATTTATCTATTTTTAATGGGTGTTTAACAATTAGCCCCATATATTTAAATTCTAGCCTAATTCTAACCCAACCCATCAGATTTTAAAAACCCAATTCCATACCCAGCCCAAACCAATTCCATACCCGGCCCAACCCCGGATTTATCTGAGCCGTTGATCAAATTAGATCAATGGCCCAGATTCCACCTACCATAATTAAACCTAGACCTACCCCCTCTTCGGCCCCTCATTTTCCCAATCTCTCATTTTCTCTCTATCTCTCTCTATCTCTCTTTGGTTCTCTCTAGAACCTTCCCTTATCTCTCCACCTCCGATGGAGTTTGTTCGTCTTCTCCGGCTAGTTCCCTCGCCGGAAACTGTGGTCTTTCCATATCTCCTGGTTATTGCTTCACCCTACACCGGTCTAATGGCACCCTAAGGCCCTCAGGTGAGACTGCAGTGGTTCAGCTCCTATCTATGGTCCCTCATGCCATCTTCCGGCCTCCTCCGGCCATCTGAGTAAGAGCCATGAGTTTTTCGGCTAACGCTGGCGACATCTTTAAGGTTTTTCTTATTTTTTTCAATTCTCTGAAACCCTAACCCCTGGTATTTTCATGATTCCTTTAGATCTGTCTTAGATATGCGTATATCATGAAGCTTTTTACATGTTTTCTTAAAACAACCTTCCTATTATCTTACATGTTGAAATTCATGCATTAGAAATCATGCTATTAGACTTTATTTCCTATCTGTGCAATAGAGATCATGTTTAGGCCCATATGTTTCAATTCATGCATTAGAAATCATGTTTATTAGGTCTCATACCCACTGTTTCAGCATGTACACTTTTACTTAGAAAAATCCTGCTAATAAATGGTATTTTATACTGTCATGTTCCACACTTCCATGTACGTTTAGAAATCTTGTCCTAGGCTAAAAAACATTAAAATAAGTTATCACTCTAGCCTCTTCTGAAACCATGATTAATACTGTAATTACTGAGCATTTAGAAATCATGCTTAGAATTCTGCATACGCATCATTCTGCATCTCTATCTGTGCATTAGATATCATGTTGTAGGGCCTTAATCAATCAACCACATTTAGTCTAATTACTAATGTATAAAAAGTATAACCACCCCACTCAGTTTTCCGTAAAAAAATAATTGGTAATGCTTCTGTGTTCTGAACAACCTAGAACAACATGTTTAGGTAATAACTTGCAACAGTTCCTTTAATAATTCTGTTAATATACACTGTTCCCGCCTAGGCAAGCCTTCGGTGACTAATTTTTCAAAAAAAAAAATTAGAATTTTGTCTTTCTTGTGTGTGCTGCTTAACACTAATAGGTATTTATTTTAAATCAGTAGGCAAATTGATTAAGAGCATGTTTTCCTTGAGTTATAAAGCAAGCCTGCCTATCTGTTTATCCTCTGAATTCACCAAGATACCATGTCTTAGGATCTTAATTAACAATACTGCCCTTATATGTGTTTGAGTCATGCTAATTATATGCATTATATGCGGAGGAACAATCTTAGCCTCCTCTATGCTCCTATGTGTTTCACACTGACTGCAGTCCTATATGTTCCTTGCTTGTCGCCTTAGAATTTTACCCCTTTAAACCTGAGGGTCTTCCTAGTAACTACCTTTTAGGATAGTAGTCCTAACCTCCTCCACGTCTGATAGGATGTGACGGGTAATAGCACGCAATAGAATCCGTGACCAACACGCGCTTTAATCACCTTTACGGGGTAGGAAGGGTAGAATATGGATATGTTGACCGGTGCGCTAATACCACGTGTAGCCCCTCTTCGAGGAGTGATTACCGGGTATTGCATTGATGTGATCAATATTATTATTAACCTAGGACACTTGTATAAGATAGTTCGTAATTACCCCTATTGTTTTTCTAAACACCTGTATGCTTAAGACTTAAATCCCCTCTTATTTGAGCCTTTACTTGTTATTTGCTATTTGTACAAATTCACGAAACCATTTGGCCGGGAACCACACTTGTGGATCCTGAGGGGTGCCTAACACCTTCCCCTTAGGATAATTTCAAGCCCTTACCTAAATCTCTGGTTAGCAACGTAGTTGTAATTGAACCCCTTAGGTGCCCTAATGCACCGTTAAAATTGTTAGGTGGCGACTCTCCAAAATATGCAAACCCCTTTCCCGAAAGGAAAGAGTTGACCCAACCAATGTCATGAACCCGGTCCTCCTCTGAGGAGGAGGAAGAAAAAAGGTGCGCGACACCACCAAGGATAAGAAAAGGAATAAGGAGGTCTCGGTCGAGTCTCAAAAATAAAATTGTCCAAAGGCTCGGAAGCCTAGGACTGATGCCACAATCTTGTCCTTGACGACCGCTGAGAGCCTGCGGCCCGAGGAAGAGAGCGATGATGCCTTCCCTTTGGTACAAAGGGAAAAACAAATCACTGAGGCTTCGAGAGCTGTTGGGCGGTCGTCTGCTAAGTTAGAGGCAGCCGATGTGGACCCGCCATTCGTAGAGGAGACCCTCGAGGAGGGTTTGGGCACAGTCCCCGAGACGCTCACCGGACATGGCACGGTCTGTGTTGAGGAGCTCAGAGGGCTTTCTACTGGAGCTTTCCGGGGTCGGGGAGAAGCCTCGATGGAGGCTGATATTGCTGGTGGACTTCATTCGGGCCTGTCATTTTCTCCAGGGGAGATACGGGATGCCCAAGTTAAGGGTGTTCCCGGTCTAGAGACCTCTCATGAAGAGGATGATGCGTTTAAAGACTACTTCGAAGGGGTAGATGAGGAGACCAATGTTGGTGCCCCAGTTTCTCTCGAGGAAGCCGAGAGGCTCCAAAAGCAGGTGACATTTGTGGAATAACATGCTATTATTTGATTTTCTATTTCTCGTTTTCTAATTTCCCTTCTCTATGCTGCAGGTCAAGAAGCTGTATGACCAAGCCTTCTCCAAGATGCAAGATGAGTTGAATCATCGTGGAGAGGAGCTTGAGAAGCTTCTGTCGGAGTCGGGCGAGTTGGAGGCTTTATGCGCTCGAAAGGAGGAGGAATTGACCAACCTCCGGGAAATCTCGGAGAGGGAACTTCGGGAGAGGGCCGTCTTCACCGAGTAGGCACGCCGGTACCCACATTTTCATTTTTAGTTGCAATGCTTGGTGCTGATTGACCTATTTTTTGATTTTCAGATGAGGCAGAAGGATGCTCTGGTGGAGCGGCTTCAAGAGGAGGTTGCGGACAAGGACGCTGAAATCCTAGAGTTGGCTCGGCTGAATTATGCTGCGGCTTCGGAGAGGGAGGCACTTCGGGGGAATCTATCCTCGGTTCAAGACCTTCTCCGAGGTACTCAGGAGGAGGCTGCTGCACTATCTACAGCCAGGTCTGAGGCCAATGAATATGTCTCCTCATACAAGAGAGATGCTGCTGCTGCAAATGACCGGGCCAGGGAGATATCCGAGAAGGCTGAGCTAAAACTGGCTCGGGCAGTTGCTTATGCCTGTGCACAAGCCAGGAGGCAAGCCTTCGAGGAAGAGAGTGCCAAGGGCGTCGATCTCTCTGCCGAGATTGAAGAGTCCGGGGCCCTGGAGGAGGAATTGGAAGTTCCGAATACGTCAGATGAGGGCTCTGAAAGCGACTCGGACAGCAGCGGAGGCGAGGAGTAGATTTTCCTCCTTTTTTGCTTTTTCCTTTTTCTGTATATGGGACCCTTTGGGGGAATTTTTGTAAAAAGCACATTTGTAAATATATTTTTTGAAATAGAATATTTTTTGTTATATATCACACAAACTTTATCCCGTAATGCTTACACAACAATTGACTTTCATGCTTCGATTCTTAGCTCCTCAGAACTCGCACTTGCAATGGTAGGTCCCCTCGAGATCGGACACCTTCTCGAGGCTAGGTCGACATGTGAGATTTTATCCCTTGAATGCTGTATGATGGTACCATTTATGTGACATGACCATGAAGTGGCCAAGGTGGCCCCACCGGTACACTTCCCCAAATGTTATGACGACTTTGTCAGAAATTGAATGACTTTCAAAGTAGTTGGTTGGCCAACTTTTTCTCTATTTATGTAATATTATTCTAACTCTTGAATCTTTGCGAAATTCATCTTTCCTTTCAACTTTCTCATCCCTTTCCCATTTTTGCGAAAACTGCTTTCATTCCTTTCTATTTATCTCTGCTTAAGTAGTTATGGCTGCCGTGTCGAATCTGCTCACCAAGAAGAGGGAAATTCTTCCTCTGATCCTAGCCTGGCCGGTGGTACACCGCCGACATATGTACGTCGGTCATTCTGCGGATATCAGCTCTCCTTGTGAGGATGATTCTTTGTCTACGGCTCGAGCTGGGGGCCCTTCCGAGGTTGCCGATTTTGGCAGGCCTGAGAACTTTAATTTCGAAGAAGAGGTTCCTCGAGAGAGAAAAAGCAAGAGTCCTCCACCATCATCTGCTTCTGCCCTCGAAGGTACTTTGAGGGATGCTCGGGACCAGAGCCGCTCGAACCAAGTGAGGTTTTGAGTGGGCATGCTCTTATTGAGAGTGGTTCAACTAGGGCCGATAGGGCTAGGCCAATAGATGCATGTTCGACTTTTAAGGAGTCCCAACGGCTCTGTTCCGAGGTGAGTTTTGATCGGTCTTGATGGTTTTCAGCTATGAATCTTCATTCTTTGAACTGAAGTTTCTCTTTTGTAGGTTTTTGACAAACTCAAGTTTGAGCTGCTTTGTTGTGAGACCTGGTTGCGGGAAGCTTTTGGTAAAGAAAAATCTCTCAAGCTTATTTGCAATAAGAAGACAATAAAGTTGATACATCTTCGGATGGAGATGTATCGGAGTTGAAATTGTGAAGGCAATCTCTAGCGTCAGGTAACTCTTACCCTGAAGGAGTACGTGCTTCCTTTCTCTCTTTTGGGAACTACGCTTTAGTGCTTCAGCTACAGGGAAAGACAAAAGCGTTGGAGCGCCTTTGGGGCGAAGTCAGGCAAGTTAGTTCCGAATGCCAAGCGTTGAAGTCGCAGATAAACGTACATGTTGCGGCCCAAAGGAATGCTTTGGCCAAGGCTGCTGCTCTCGAGATACAACTTTGTAATTCCCGAGAAGATAGCTCAATTCAGTCAAGCATGATTTCCAAGCTCGAGACTGATATTTTAAATATGAAGGCCGAGGTCGTGGACGCTCGGGCTGAAGCTGAAGAAGTTCGAGCGAAGGCCGATAAAAAGGTGTCCGTTTATTTGAAAGATGTTGCCGATGCTCGGGCTGAGCTGAGAGGAGCTTTCGAGAGAGAGAAGAGGGGAAATAAGTAATGCCCGATAAAAGTCTCGGGGGGAGCCCCTCGAAGAGATACATGCTAGGGGCTTTGACCTCTCGGAAGAGATAAAGCAGGCCGAGGCGGATGAGATCGATGCCAAGTTTTTCCTTTCTCCTTGAGCTGAAGCTGATATTTGAAGGCCGCTGCGGGAGCTGGTTTGAAGGGCCTTTGAGGGAGCTGGTCCCGAGAGTAGGCTAGAATTTCTGCTTTGTTCTTTGCATAAGACTTCTGTGGGAGTGTCGTAAATATGTATTTGTAATGCACATATATATGAAAGATTCTTTGGTTTGATTTGCTTGTCGATAGTTAGCCCGATGAATTTTACTTTGAGATGAAACCCTTGGGGTTATAAATTGGTCTTGAGGATTTTTAAGCTGGCGACTTGGGCTCTTACGCTTTAGGTCGGTACGACCTTCGGTGTAGCTGGCGACTTGGTCTCTTACGCATTTGGCCCTGAGGCGCTTTAGTTAACTGTATCTGGCTTAGTCTCCGAGTCGAGTTTCGACTCGAGCTCAACGACCCTCAAGTTTTCAAATCGTCCTTGAGGCGCTTTGGGTCGGTATGACCTGTAGCTAGCGACTTGGGCTCTTACACGTAAGGTAGATATGATTAGCTAGTGACTTGGGCTCTTACAATTTTTTGGCCCTAATGCGCTTTGGGTAACCATTTTGGGATTAGTCTTTGAGTCGGTTTTTGGCTCGAGCTCAATGGCCCTTAGGTTTTCAAATCGGCCCTGAGGCGCTTTGGGTTGGTACTACCTGTAGCTGGCGACTTAGGCTCTTACGCGTAAGGTCGATACGACCTTTAATGTAGCGGGCGACTTGGGCTCTTACGCTTTAGGTTGGTACGACATTTGATGTAGCTGGAGACTTGGGCTCTTACGCTTTAGGTCGGTACGACCTTTTATGTAGTTGGCGACTTGGGGTCTTACGCTTTAGGTCAGTACGACCTTAATCGGTTCTTTTCGAAGTTTTTTGAAGTAATTGGAGGCCTGTGATTTTATGGCAACAGTCGGACGTCTCTGAGTCGCGTTAGTTTGGCCGGAGCCTTATGACAGTGGTCATTGTATTTGGCCATAGCCTTTTAGTCCCCGAGTGAGATAGCCACGATGTCTATATCAAGGGTATGCTTTTTAGGTCTTACAAGTTTGATATATAGCCTTGACTTTTATATGGGGTTTATTCCTTTTTTAAGGTCTTATAAATTTTTGCATGCCCTGCTTGAGGTCTTACATTTTGATGTTGCCTCATGGAGGGCTTACGAGTTTGAAGTTGCTAGCCCTAGGGTCTTACGGTCGTGAGTCGACTGTCGAAGTCATTCCTTGATTCAGAGTTGATATTTTCCTCGAGGAGGTATTATGAGCTTGAAGTTGCCGGTACTGAGGTCTTATGGCTTAGAGTTTTTGGTGACTCGATGGAGTGACTGTCGAGGACATTTCCTGGGTGCTTTATAAAATCTTGGCCCTGGGGCTGTCCCTTGTGAAAATAACAAACTTCTTTGATGTGCGAAATGTTTTGATGATAAAAGATACTTCTCTGATTACTTGGTACAAGTATACATGTTTTTACCATCGAGGGTTCGATTAATCTATGCGGACACGGTTCATTCGACCGTTTGGTCCGATACATCATTCTCCTGTCGAGGCCCTCTTTGGCATATTTCAGTGATCTCTTGGGGGGATGCCTCTCAGTATTTGAGGTTGATCTAAGAGAAGCCTTGAATACTTGGTGAGTTCTCCTTAGGTAGCATATAAATGTTGCCTCCTTAAAAACCTCGCCAGTAAAACCCTTTTGGGATAAAATCTGACGTGAGGGAAAAAGAGCGCAATGCATGCTTTAAAACCTAAGGCCTTCGAGCTAGGGGGGTGCTTATACTCCTTTCAATCGATCACCTACATGCAGGTTAGCATAAAGTGTAAAAGAAAAAGGGAGACAGTTGTACCTTAGCTGCGATGGAGCTCGAGCCTTGATATGCTTTGTTTATCTGTTCTGAGGATGCGGCATGGTCCTTTGTTCATTCCTAAGAGGATGTAGTTTGTGATTGTTATTTTGCTGTTTGCTTGTTTTTTGGCTCCTTTGATGTAGAAGGTGTCGGTGCCACATCGTGCACTGCGAACATTTCCTTTGCTGCGTGATGCTCTCCGTATACTATTTTTACTCCATCCTTCGTAGGAAACTTCATCATTTGATGAAGGGTTGGCGACACCGCCCTCATGTTGTGAATCCATGGCCTTCCAAGCAATGCATTGTACCTCATGTCACCTTCGATGACATGAAACTTGGTATCCTGAATTGTGCCGGCCACGTTGACTGGGAGGATGATTTTCCCTTTCATTGTCTCGTTTTCCATGTTTAATCCGTTGAGGACTCGAGAGGCGGGCACGATCTGGTCGAGCAACCCGAGTTGCTCTACCACCCTCGACTGAATTATGTTGGCCGAGCTACCTGGATCCACGAGCATACGTTTAATTTGAAATTTATTCAAAAGAAAAGAAATTACCAGTGCGTCATTATGAGGTTGAGATAAGTTCTCGATGTCCTCTTCGTTGAATGAAAGGGTGTCTTCAGGTATGTAGCTCCGAGTTCGCTTTTCCCTGGCGATGGATACCTTTGTTTGCTTAAAAATGGGTCCCTAAGGGATTTTGACTCCACCAATAATCATGTGGATGACATGTCGTGGTTATTCTGTTTCATTTTTCTTGTTTTCCTCTCTTTACCGAAATTGGTTGTTAGCTCGGTCACTGAGGAATTCTCGAAGGTTACCTTTGTTGATTAGTCGGGCTACCTCTTCTCGAAGTTGTCTGCAATCTTCGGTCCTATGGCCGTGAGTATCGTGATATTCACATATCAAGTTGGGGTTCCTCTGCGAAGGATATGATATCACGGGTCTCGACCACCTGGTATCCCTGATCTTGCTTATGGACGATACGATGTATGGAACATCAATGTTGAAGTTTTACTCAGATAGACGGGGTGCCTCTACTGGCCCTGTGTGCCTGTCGAACCCTAATTTATTCACGAGTCCCGGAGGATTCTGTCCTCAATCCATCCTTTGGTCACTTCGAGGTACGTTACGTCTCGAAATATTTCTCAAATTTTCTATGTACGGTTGATACCTTTCTTTGTTTGGCCTTGGCTCTCTTTCTGGAAGCCTCGATTCCTTTGCTAGGACTCTGATAGGATACACAGAGCCCGAGGGTGCTTCCAATTGATCATCCTCGACCCTGATCTTCGACTGGTACCTGGTGTGCACATCCGCCCAAACTATGGCGAGGTATTCGATTAAATTTTGCTTCAGCTATTTTGAAGCTATCGAGCTTCGCTCATTCAAGCCCTGAGTGAAGGGTTGTACCACCCAATCATCAGAGGCCGGTGGTAATTCCATTCTTTCCAATTGAAAGCGGGACACGAACTCCCTTAACATCTCATTCTCCCTTTGCTTGATTTTGAAAACATTAGATTTCCTTGTAGCGACCTTGATGGCACCAACATGTGCTTTCACAAAGGAGTCCTCCATCATGGAACATGAATCTATCAAGTTCAGGGGAAGGTTATGATTCCACATCATGTCCCCTTTGGATAGCGTTTCTCCGAATTTTTTCAATAGAACAGATTCAATCCCTTTGTCTCTTAGGTCGTTCCCTTTCACAACACAAATGTAGGCTGTAATGTGCTCATTGGGGTCCGAGATTCTGCTGTACTTCGGGAGATCGGGCATTCTGAATTTCTTCGGGATAGGCGTCGGAGCTGCACTTGATGGGAATGGATATTGCACGAACTTTTTTGAATCTACACCCTTCAGAATCGGGGGTGTGCCTGGGATCTGATCGACCCTCGAGTTGTAGGTATCCATTTTTTTGTCGTTAGCTTCTATCTTATTTTCTCCCGATTCAATCCTCTTTGCGAGGTCTTCGAGCATCTTTATAATGGAGGGGTCGGCTGCTGGCCCATTATTGCTCGATCTTTCCGATTCCTGTTCGACTCGAGGAGCCGTTTCTGGTGGTTCTATGCTTGGGGTTCTCTGATGGCTTTGTAGCTGAGCAATAGCCACCTGTTGTGCCTGCAACATTTCAAAAATGACATGAAGGATAACTTCCCATTCCCTTTGAGAAGGGGCTCCTATGCTTCATGCTAGTATCTTTGACAAATGCTTCCATCTATATGAGAGATCATATCGACATGTTGAGCGTTGCGTGAGCCTTCATCGACACGAATTTGCGCTAGTGCCCGTTCAAGGTTTTGCGGTGGCACATCGACACCTGAAGCAGCTGCGCCATTCTCTCCGTGATCCTCAGGACCGTTGTTTTCATGTGCGTTTACTGAGTTAGACATTTTCTGACCTGAAATTAAAGATTCTTGGACAAGAAAAAGTGTGAAGAATAACTTGCATTTTTAGAAAACCAGCACTAAAACAATCACTATTATTTTTAGCCCCACG
>MDKI01004990.1:0-17177 GCA_005239505.1 Nicotiana paniculata | reverse complement strand
CCTCTAAGCAACAGAAACTAGTTACAAATTCTCTGTATGAGCAACCTACATCTAGTGCCTTATATGCTCCTTATAACATATCTACTTTTTTCCCTCATTTCCTTATTAATCTGTTATATAACTAACTCCTTATTCACGTGAATGTCTCTGAAGATTTACTATGACAAACAGACTAAGAATTTTATTACAATGAAAACTGTATGGATGATGAGGTTTGCATGATTACATCAGTGAATGGTAAGTTTGCAAATTGCAATGCGATTGTATATTGATAAAAAGGTGTTATGATTTAGTCACAAAAGTTACTTAGTGCATAATTTAGACGTAATGATTTATACCGCGTTAACTCCCGATTCATCTGGTTCCCTTTTTATGAAAATATGCACCTATTAAACTATAAAGCCAATATGTTTACATGCCTTAATTAATGTATTTTATTGATGTACAATAATAAGTGTTTTTGGATTGAGCATAATGATTGTCAAGTGTTCCATGAACTTCCTTCATGATTAAATTTTGGATTTAAGGTAAGTATTTTACTTTATTTTTCTCTTTTAAATTCTTGACATTCTATAATTTTATTTGAAATGCAAGCAAAGAAAATAAACTTTGATTATAACTCTTATAGAGTTTGCAAGAAATTATAACCACCCGAAGTGGTAAAATTTCTATGCCTTGCCATGATCAAATTTATGTATGATTGTGGGCAAAGAAGTGGAAACTCGTCCCATTAAATTTGCTTCATTCTCATTCCCCTTAAGAGAATGTGATAGCAATGTGTGATAATTCTTAAAGAAGACAAAATTATTACCGTGAAGGTATCAATGGATGTGGACGTGGCAATAGAGAAAATTACAATCGTAATCTTCATTATGATAATGAGAATAATAAAGATTCCCAAAATAATCCTTCACTTTGTGAAAGTAATATTTGTCATCGATTTGACATGAGATTTTGTAGCACATATAGATGATTATGCTCCATTCATGATGAGAATGTGACAACATCTGATTTATGAATAAATATTCATTCTTGGAAGAATATGAACGTGCTAGTGGTAGTGAATATACAACACTCGCTTCTAAAAGGAGGTTTGAGATGATATAAGAAAATAATGTCATTATTATGGCATGAATGATCATTGGTCACGTACCTATTGTACGCCAAACTATTTTGGCAATGTGATTATTAAAGGATAACACTAATGCAAGAAACAGATCTTGCATATAATTTTGACAATGACCATAATTTATAACTTTCTCCTTGAAAGAGATATTCACCATATGAATATTGATGAATATGTGGTAGTACAAAATTAATTGAGAGCTCTGGAAGAGCCAATTATTACTATTTTGGAGGAATACAATTGATTATCATGTCAATTTATTGTGTTGTGGTAAGTCTCAAAGAAACTTATTGAGTTTCTAAAGCATTCGTGAAAGTGATTGAATATATTGAGACTATAAATAAAGAAAAAATTTAATATCTTCTATTACTACAACTTGTAGGGGGTCATATGTATGTTAAAGTTACCCGCTTTATTTTTCAGTTTGTATTACACAAATAAAAGAATACCACAATAAAGTGAATGTTTATTGATATATAAACCCATATCATAATAAACTTGGAGTTTATTGATAATTGCACACGTCATGGTATAAACTTGAAGTTTATCAATATTGATAATTTATCCAGTTGGCATAATTGGTTTAGCCATATCAATTTAAGTATGATGTGCAAAAATAAAAGAGAATTCACATGGGTAAATATTAAAGAACTAGAAAGTTCTTTATGAATTCTCTTATGTTACTTGTTCTCATTAATTAATAGACCAACTAAATTTGGGATTGAGTCTCATGAATGCTGGAAATATCAAAGGTGAATATGGGCCCATTCACTGCCATGTATACCACATAAGATGCATCTATGAGATGGTTACATGTGCAATTATTATTAACCTGCAATCTGCAGTTTGCGTGGTAACTTGCTCAATAATTTAATTTAGAGCATAATTTCCAGATTGTCTATTCAAGATAGTTCATCTTGATAAATTGGTTTACATCACAGTTGGTTTAGCAAAATGATTTATTGAGTGCCTCCACTTAATTGCTAAACAATTGTTTATGAGAACAAAGTTATCTATATAAATTTGATATACATTATATACCAAAGTATATTATTTTCTCCACTCACAAGTGGTTCAGAGTCAGGAACCAAATAATTCCATCTTATTATTATTGATGTGCGGGGTATATTTTGACTAATACCATAACGCACAAAGAAGGGTTCTCCAAGTTGAAGAAACAAGTTAGTTTTTCTAACATGAGGGGGAGATATGATAAACAATTGAGAAAAAGTTACGTGAAATAAATTGTCATTTGTACATCTAAATCCTCGAATAAGATAATATGAACTTGAAGTTCATAAAAAGATAATTCATCTGCAGTATATTGCAAAGCATTCTCTTTGCTTTCGATGGCTGCTCGGGGCTGAAACATACAGACGCATTTGCTGACTCAAAGAAAGTAACAATATTCTCATTGCAAATGCTCCCATTAAGTCCTAGAAGGACAAAGTCTATGGTACGCTTAAAGCGATATAGACAAATCGGTTTCAAATAAACTTCTTGATAAAGAAGATGAGCAAATGATCATAACAAAGAAGGCAAGTGATCTAGAAGATCACATGACATAACACTTCATAAAATCTCAAGAGAGGTTCAGGTACCTGCATATATGAATGAAGAGATCTCTATGTCATGTCTATATGAAAATAAGGAGGTTGGAACCTATATAAAATGTTTGTCGACGACATTTATAATAGAGCTAAATATATATGAGGATCTTAAGTCTGGAGAAACAATTCAAGTAGAATTGGTTTCATATGAAAGACATATAGTTTTGGACCTATAGTTCAAACACTTAAAAGTATAAAGTCAATGATATGTGCAATCGGTTTTCGATATCTTATTTGTCTATCATGACATGAAAACTTGATATGCATCTAATTAAAGTCTATTTATATGGCTTATATGACTTAACTTATATGACGATCACTGAAGAATTTTAATCGCTTAAAGCATATACAATTCTTGGTCATAAAGTACCATATCCTAGGTGTTATTTGTGCACATATGTATCTTGCTATAACTATAAGTATGATAATGTGATAACGAGGATTTTGAAGGTGCAACATATTCATTGAAGTTAATATAGATGATTTATTCATCAAATCTCTGTTGACGTCAACTTTCAAGAAGCTAGTGCACAAGATTGGGATACGAAGGCTCAAGGATGTGAATTGATGCTCTCATCAGGGGAAGTTAATGCGCGTTGCACTCTTTTTCCCTTACAAGGTTTTGTCCCACTGGGTTTTTCTTGCGAGGTTTTTAACGAGTCAACAAAAAGGCACATTTCTAAACACGTGTACTCTTTTCTTTTCTAGAATTTTTTCCCATTGGATTTTATTTTAGTTAAGGTTTTAATGAGGCATATTATTTGTTGAATAGACATTCAAGGGGGAGTGTTATAAATAGAATTCTATTTATGGTGAATGTCTATGTTCTAGAGAGATTCTAGGATTTGTTACTTGATGGCTAAGTAACTTTTTCTCTATAAATAGAGAGGTCTTCTTATTCAATAAGAATTTCCTCTCTTTCTCTGCAATATTATTCTTGTTCTTTATTGTTTCGTAACAAAAACCAATTAGTACTACCTACTTATCATACTATAATTAATTACTAGACATTTTAAGTTTTGAGGATTATATAAAACTGAGTAGTAGCTCGTGAACATCTCAATAATAATGAACTAAAGAAAGCTGCATAACCTGGGTACAAAGATGAGAATGCTCAACTTAGAAGGAAGTATGCTAATCAAAGTGAATCAGAGGATCTGTACATTAAATTAAATCGGCCTATCCAACTTCTGTACATAACCATACAACGCTCTAATTCTCAAATATTGATCAGCCTTCGCTCTCTCTTTCTCTTTTACTATATTAGGACAAAATAAACCCCAAAATTCTCCCACATTTAGATACACACACAATAACACTTCTTTCCACTCTCTAGTTACTACACGCCTGTCAATACAAGTCTCTCAAAACAACATTGCAGTACATGGCTACAACTAAAGGAATACATAATGAAAATGACCTACGTATTTTAGAGCAGGACCTCTAGCTACTCTAGTCATAATAACTGACGAAGCTTCCGTGTTTCTCTTCAAACTAATTGAACCTCTTCATCAGCTCTGCTAGGTTTTCCAATATCAAAGTCTGGCGATCAAAGAGAACCTTCTGGTTGTCCAAGATCAAGTTATAACGACTAGACATTTCCATCTGTATATGTTTCCAAATCTAAGTTACAGATACTATACAACCAAAGAACTAGATAGTACAAACTTAAGAAATGTACCTGCAGCATATGATTTTGACTTATCAATTCTAAATGAAGATTCCTCATTTGCTCATGAACGGTTCTTTGAATGAAAGACAAAGTTTCTTCCTGCTTACGTTCAAACAGCTGGAGTTGGAAGGAACTTCCCTGCTGCAATTCAGGCAGTGTGGATGCTTGTGATTGTCTGGCTTCACCCTGTAAAATTCATAGGTCAAATGAAAACTTTCTATTGAAAAGATAAGCCTATGGCATTTGGAATGATTCATCATTAAGGCTCTTTTCACCAGCTCATGCTTCCAAGATTCTCTTCGAAAAACACAAAGGTGAAAACAATCCGTGATGAATCATAACAGATGACGCCTAAGATAAAAAGGAACAGCCAGGTTTTCCTATTTCATACATTCATTGCTTGGAAAGCACCAGCTGCTGTAGCAGATGACGTGTCAGACCTAGACAACAAGTTATTCAGAAGCTCCTCCCTTGTTTCAGCTCCAGTTTTCTTAGTTTTTGGAGAACCAACAGAAAGGGTTCCATCACTGAAGGACGGCTTGGTGCTTATTCTCTCAGCATAACTGGAAAATCTTCGTGGAAGGGTCACAGTTGAACCTAGAGAATCAAGAGTACCCTGCCCTGTAATGACTTTTGTTCCAACTGAAAAAGATGTGGAACTAGAGGGGACATGTTCTGACGATCCTAGAGAAGTTTCTTCATTTGAATTTTCTTTAATGCGCAAATTTGCCAAACTCAGACTAGAATTGCTCAAAGAGCTG
Organism: Nicotiana paniculata; assembly: GCA_005239505.1. Lineage (NCBI taxonomy): Eukaryota > Viridiplantae > Streptophyta > Magnoliopsida > Solanales > Solanaceae > Nicotiana > Nicotiana paniculata. Next base: position 12,008 of record MDKI01004990.1, on the reverse strand, counting down.
ATACTCTGAGTTGCTGGAAAAGTATCCTGTAATCCAGAGAACATTGTTCCTGGTGCAAGAGGACCAGATGTCAATGTTGCAAAACGAGAAGGCATGTTTATTGATTGTCGAAGGTGAGATAATCTATCAGATAATCGCTCACCACCCCAAGCTTCTGGAGGAGTTATGGAGGAAGAATCATCACTACAGAAAGATGTAGGAGTAGAAGACAACTGTGCTGAAGAAGTATCCTCCTGCAGGAATGTCAAAGATATGAAATACTTGTCAAGAAAGGAAAATTACTCATGCATTTGATGTTAATCCAGTCATTGACTTCAGTATCAGAATACTGACGCCACTTTTGGACCGACTTCACAAATTATTTAGCACCCAAGAATCTGGGTAGAAGTTGCGAGTTAAGAAATTATTTACTTCAACTACATATCGACAGTGTTGTCAAAGGCTCATTTAAGGTGCACTTAAGCCTGACGCTCAGAAAACCTCGTGGAGAGCGCTTCACGTTGCTTAAGTTGCACTTCAGTGTAGTGCAAGGCATTGACGCGTGCACACTCATTGCCCATGAGCTCTATCTTGAGTCGAGTTGTACTAAGCAAATATAATCGGCAAATAAATGTAATAATTGTTAAGGAAAACAATATGAATGAATTTTTTACTTTTTCTTAAATTACACTTTTTTTTTTGTTATTGCGCCTATTTTTACTAAAGCTCACACCTGAAATGCACTTTGCGCTTAAAGTGCCCCAATCAATAGACTTGGAGGCTTCTTAGAGCTTTTCACCTTTGACAACACTGGATATCAAAAGGGCCATTTGCAGCAAATCAACTTAGAAAATTTTAACAAAACAAGTTTCTGCATGTAGAAGGGCAACTCACAACTTCACTAAGTGTCCGGCAAACTATGAAATAATTTGCTCTCCAAAAGCAAATAAATGAAGGTACATCAACCAGACAAGACACAAACCTGTTTGGGCAAGGAACTTGATTTCCAATCAAATATGGGGCGGTTGTCATTGCCACCCTCAACTGGTAGTGGAAACCTTAGAGAAGGAAATAGCAAAGATGATCTCTTATCAAGATCCTTTTTAAAACCTTCCTGATCATCCCAAAACTTATCAAGTGAAGGTGTAATTGGCTGAACTTCATTAAGAGGAGAAAAGACTTCCATATCATCCTTGAAGTTACGAGGAGCGTGTAATCGCGTCAAAGATCCACCTTTCCACAAACTACTCCGTATGGGTGTTTCCTCGGATGGAGATAAACCTAGTGTCCCAGATGTAGATCCCGTATTGCCTGCTGGAAAAGAAAATGAGTCCACAGAACCTGAACGAACAGTGGTTCTGGAACCTGATGTTGTCATGGAAGTTGATAGGCTTGATGATGTCGTAGCAGGAAGTGGGTCAGGCATTAAAATCGAATCCTCCACAGCACTGCCCAGAAGAGCTATTTCTGTTGTGCAATTGTTTTCATTGACCATTACAGGTTCTGCTCTTTGCCAGCATAGACTTGTCACAGCCTGTTAATTCATATCAGACTTGACTAGTAAGAGAATATAAATAAGAGTAAGAAGGCTAGTGTCAAGAATAGGAACACAGCTGGATTTTACAAGCTGATAAACAATATACATAAATATAAGACAACCAGAACATGATAATCGCATAATATCAGAATGGATACCATTGGTCTGTTTATGCTGATATACAAGTAGATAAAGAAACACCACGCTGTGTTGTTCTGCTGAGAGAGAGAGAGAGAGAGAGAGAGAGAGAGTGCGAGAGAAAGAAGAAGAGCTTCTCAGACCAGCTCCCCCACCCAAACCCCCAAAACCAACATTGCACACCATCTTCCAGCTCATCAATCAGATTATATACATCGGTCTACCTTGATACACAAATGACACAAAGAAACATTTAGCCAAGGAATAAGGATATCCTAACAATGTTTTCCAATTTCAGGAAATTGAGAAGTGCCTTAAATTATTTTCCACGTTTTGACTGAGCAGAAATTTGTTGTCATGCCTGACTGAGTAAGGTGCTGCTTTTGTACCCTATTGCTGCATTCTGAGTGTATCAGGGTAGGTGGTCAACAGCTTGTGGACCACCCCTTCCCCAAAGCAAATATGCTGGCTATCTTTAACATCTCAATACATTCCATATATTGGCAGAAGCCGCAGAATGGCACATGGATCACCTACCTGTCCGCCTCCGCCCCATCTCCTCCCCATCTCCTCCCCATCTCCTCCTGCCCCATTTACCATTGCATGCATATCCACTTCTATCATCACTGGAAGGTATAATTTGAAGACAATAAGTGGGCTAAAGTCTATATGCGTACCCACACCAAATGGAATTTGTTATATGGTTACGTATCTCCACCCTTAGTAATAGGGAACTAATTTTTTTTTTAATTTTCTTTTATTTTCTCGTGTTTTGTCAACCAAGGTAATGAAATGACGAGTCAAGTACACAGTAAGGAGAAATTGATCCTCAACACAAATACTTTATTAAGAAGAGAACAATAAAAGACCTCAGAAGTTCCAAAAGCACGTAAAACAGTCAAAGGTTGTGGTTTTCCACGAAAGTCGTAGAATACCACACGGCCACTACTTGTTCCAGCTGCTAGAGTGAAGCCATCATCAGTAAATGCCAGGGAAGAAAAAGGTGCCTCATAAGGAATGCAAAATGATGGCCTTCTTGACCCTGAGTCAAAAGTGTACAACTTCTTATCCATACCAACACTAGCAACAATCTGCAATCATAAGAGTAAAACCATACCTAAGAAAATGCTTACAATCATTTGGCCTGAGGAAGGATTTACAATTCTTCACTAGAACAGGTATGCAATAGGTGTACTAGGTAATGAGTATAATAGAGAAAACCTTGTCATTTGAAGGTGAGAAACTAACGCCAGAAGTTGGTGCAGAATGCTGCTTTAGCCAAGAAACCTATAGAGGTAAAAATAACTACCAGTTATCCAACGAAACAAATTTACAGCTGGCAAGCCAGATATAACAGTATAAGAGAGAAAACAACCCCAAAGAAGTCAACCACTAAATTAAAGGATAATAAAAGAAACACAAAATGCAAAGCAAGAAAGTATCAGGAACTTGGAATATTCAACCATTAAGGCTATCAAAGCATGTCTGATGATGGTGTGGCTTGGGTTATGCCATCAGATGTTAAGAGTTTGTTGGAGAGCTGGAACGGGCAGAGGATTGGAAGCATACAAAAGCAGATCTGGAGAACTATCCCTTTATGTGTCTTCTAGACTATTTGGACAGAGAGAAACAGTGGTTGTTTCGAGAATAAAAAGAACCACATCTCTAGAGTCAGGAACCTTTGTTTGCAAAATCTGTATTTTTTATGTAAAAGGAGTACACTGAGAGTATTGACCAGTATATGGAATTTCTGGACCACTTGAAAATATGTAACTGAGATTGTTGTAGGGGCTGTCTTCTTTGGTTGTATTTTTGAGTACCTTCTTGGTACTTTTATTAACAAAGCTTTTACCTTATCAAAAAAACAAAGGACATCCACGTCTCATCTTTCAATTAAATAAAGGGAGGGAAGAGTAGGAAAAGGAAGAGCAGTGGAGAAGGATCAGAAGAAGAACTCAACTTCGGCAGGTGGGGAGGCAAAATAAGTATTGAGACGGGGGCTTGGAGGTTCCGAAATAATTATCTATCTGAAAACTTCAGAAAATTCATAACCATTATTCAGTGTCACGTGCAAGTTCACATTCCATCTTTGAAGTCCGCAAGCTATAAAGAATAGTGCTTCAAACAGTCACAGCACCTATAGCAGTAAGAATTTCTCCTTTCGTGAGTAATACACTGTGAGACCCCCAAAGAGCAGTGATGAGTTTCTTAAAACTGTCAAGCCCTTTGAGATGTAACAGTTGTAAGTTGCAAATGGATAGTGGATGCTTGTTTCAGAAAACACTCTGCCAGAAATGTTCTATATCATAGGTTAGTGCCTATACCAAATTAGCCAGATGAGATTTGACTTGCACATGCAGATGTCGAGGAGAAAGAAAAGAATTCCCTAGTAATTCTCAACCAATAACCAATTTAACCAAGACGGCGGATATAGGCACTAGCAGGAGATGTAACGAGATCAAATTTTATCATCTCAAAACACCAAAATGACATACAACAAACCTTGGGACTGCGACCAGTAGTATCCCACAGGTGGATCGATCCATCATCACCAGCCGTCACCAATAAGTGCCTGCTAATCTTGGAATAATCAAGGACTCTCAAAACCTGGTCTTGTGATAATCAGACAAAGATAGATGGCATCAGAAAACAAAGGATCATAGCAAACACCAAAAGCAAATTGCAGCTATAAGCAGCCTTACAGCAAAGTAGGACTTAGAATGAATTAACCTGCTCATTTGGATCCTTGAGTTCAGCAGCCTTCGCACCAGAAGCCAGGTTGTGAAGTATGAGATTCCCATTAAGACTGATAGAAGCTAAGTGCTCATCTTTGCAATTGTACATTACACCGCTAATAGTATCAGTATGACCTTTCAACCATTTGATGCAACGCTTCCGCTGCAAATCCCATATTCGTACAACTTGACCACTGCCTCCAGAACAAATGTATCTGGATGCTTTGCTGCTAAAGTTAATTGTTGAAATAGACTCCTGCAAGTGATATAAAGTAACTACTTGTGGATAATTGATTGATAGCCCACTAAACAAGGTGGACTCCAAAAAATGTTGACAACTTATACTGTAGACCCATGTTAGGTTGTGGAAGATGGGATAGGAAGCTAACTTTATTCTAACCAATCATCTTGTCTTCACCTTTGCCACGTATAGCAATATAGCACACATTAATCCAGCATCCGTATTTTCATAAACCTATATAGGATAATCGAACCTTCAGGGATCCATTTCTTTGTCCTACTAAACCCTACATCTGTCCCATTCAAACCCAGAGGCGAACACAAACTCTATGACAGTCGATTAAAGATACAAATATGTAAAGTACAGACTCTTTTTTTATCAGTACATAAAGTAGTAAACTATGGATTTCTTGATAAGCCAATAACAAAACCGCTGTTTTGATTTAGCAAAAATGACATCATTTTGACCTCCACTTAACAAAATTATTGTGTTTCGAACAATCTCATCTAGATGTCTTTCTTTAGTGAACTTGAACCTGCGACCTCGCAGTTGGCGTGTTAACACTCTTAACAGTATTTGAAAAACTTACCATTAAACACCTGAAATAGAGAAACCCCTAAAGACAACTAATTCTTGGAGAATGTTTGAGTGCAACACCCACTAATCAAAGTGACACCATAAGTGTATTAGATGATACATGCATAATTTATCATAATCAATATTTTTTTTATAACCGAGAAACCACCAAGGGCCCGTGGTGAATGGTTCAAAACTCACTAGATAATGGGCCAAACCATCTACCTTCTCCACGTAAATACCATTTAACACGTGAAATTTGCCTAAGCCATGCATTGCATATTGCTCTCTTACCACTAGACCAAAGCCCGTGGGACAATTTATCATAATCACTATTCGAAGTTACTTCTTTGGAAAAAAAACAACAATTGAAGCTAATACAGCAACACAACTGAAATCTTTTTCTATTTTCCCTTTAGTCTACTTTTCTGTATTATGAGCACAACACAGAATGATCCATGTTCCATAAAATGTATATAGCAAAAGCAGCCTGGTCAGTTTATGCTATTAAGTTTTGGAACCTGATTATAATATCCCTAATATGTGCCTGTGCATTCTAAAAGAAAATTTATCGTATGAAAGCACCAATCCTCCTGCAAATTTCAGCAGCACATAGAGGTAAAAAAAACAAAAACAAAAAAAAAGTCGGACCAAACTACACTCAAAATTCACCATTTGCTGTGCCAAAATCCATTGAAATAATTGGCAGACGAATACTAAACTTGATCATGTTTAAAAGAAGGAAAAAAAAGGTTTCAACTTGCATATTTTGCAGTTGCTAATAAAACTAAATAATCTTGAATTTCAACAAAAGGTCAAAAAGGTAAATAAAATAAAATAAAATAAAAGAACCTCGATATTGTCACCAGCATCAGTGGGTAGAGTCCCCAAACTCTGTCCATTTTTCCTCCACAAAGATATCTTCTTGTCGTCTCCAGCGCTTGCCACCACTAAATCTACAACAATCAAAACATCCAAAATTAAAACCCAAAAAACTGTTAAAATATTTGAAATTAAATAAATTGAATCAACTGACTAGTAAAGTTCCACTTGAGGGAGTTGATAAGGAAGCCAGGGGAAGGAATGTAGCTAAGAATGCAGGGATCATGCGGTTCCAATGACAGGTCAAATAGCTTCACCGTGTCACCCCCACTTGCCGCCAACACGCTCTTTATCGAATCCATCTTTAGATTTGACAATTTAGAAGATGAATGGGAAAGTTAGAGTGAAGTAGTTGATGGTGTAATTCTGCATTTTCTATTTCTATTTTAGGTGTTTGATTTGAAACCCTACCAAAGAAAGAGAGAGAGAGAGAAGATATAGGAAATTCAAAAAAATTCTGGCCCAAAAAGTAGGCGCCCTCTCTCTAATGCATAAAAATAAATAAAGGTTTAACTGCATAAATACTTTAAAAAATAATTGTTTCGATTATAAAGTTAAAGTTAAAGTGCACAAAATATCTTTATTGCGAATACTTAGAGTTCAAAATAATACAGTCTTAACTTGTAAAGATGAATAATTTATTGATTTTATTTAGATATTCTTAAATACATTATTTTTAATTTATCAGGTGAAAATATTACGACCTCTCTATAACGGCATTCTTATATAATGATCATTCACTATAAAAGCTAAGTTTTTTTGGAACCGATTTTAACATTATGTTATAATATACATTCTATATAACAACAATTTACTATAGCAGCCAAAAAATATTAATAGAACAAACGAAGTTATTATAAAGAGGTTTGACGGTATATTGTATTTGTTGGATCATAACCCAAGTGGACCTTTTTGGTTTTTGAATGGAACAAGATCATGTTTCCTTAACTATTTGAATTTGAAAAGGATGAACATCTTTCCTTAGCTATTCGGATCTTTTTATATTTTTAGCTTTTCCATATTTAAAGTTTTTCCTTATTTTTAGCTCAGTCTTTTTCTTTAAGTATTTATATTTTAAATCATTGCCATTTTAAGTGGGCATTAGAACATAAGAATTGTGAAATTTCGAAGAAAAGTAAAAAAGAAATTTTAAGTGAAAATAGTGTTTGAAAATTAGAGTTGTGTTTGGACATGAATACAATTTTGGAGTTATTTTTAAATTTTTGGGTGTGATTTGAAGTGAAATTTTGATAATAGCTTTTTGGAGTTTTTCAAAAAAATCTGATTTTGGTGAAATTTGGTTTGAAGATGAAATCTGTTTGGACATAATTTTTTAAAATATATTTCATGCATTATACCCATAAGTTCTAAAAACTATCAAAAATACCTAACAATACCAAACAACACAAACTTGTTAATCCTGAATAGGGGCTTTTGCATCCGTACCCACTTGTTGTGTCACGTTTTAACTGATACCCGCTTTATAAAAAAAATTACATCAGTACCCGCTTTTGCGCATAACTTCAGCATGCGGGGCTGAAGTAGTAAAGGCAATCACGCAAAACTTCAGCATTCTAGTAGACAGGCCTGAAGTAGCTTGCGAACTTCAGCTCTAGTAAATGGGGAACTTCAGCTCTAGAGCTGAAGTTTTTGTCTTTGTAAATGGGAACTTCAGCATACGGGGCTAAAGTTCCCCAGTTATAAAGACAAAAACTTCAGCATACGGGGCTGAAGTTCCCCAGTTATAAAGACAAAAACTTCAGCATACGGGCTGAAGTTCCCCCAGTTCTAAAGCTGAAGTTTTGTCTTTTGTAAATGGGGAACTTCAGCATACGGGGCTGAAGTTCCCAAGTTATAAAGACAACAACCTCAGCATACGAGGCTGAAGTTCCCCAGTTTACAAAGACAAAACTTCAGCTCTAGAGCTGAAGTTTTGTCTTTGTAACTGGGGAACTTCAGCCCCGTATACTGAAGTTTTGTCTTTATAACTGGCGAACTTGAGCTTAACTGGTGAACTTCAGCTCAGCGAGGGGAAGGGGAGCTAAAGTTACTTAAAAAGTGGGTACAAGTTAAAAGTTTTTAAAAAAGCGGGTATGGGTTAAATGGAGGCGACCAAATAGGGTGCCCCGCGCAATTTTTACTCCTGAATATGTAGAACTTTCATCTATGTCATTCATTATTATTATTACAAACCATAATCCTGAACATAGATAAATTTGGCACAAAATTATCATTTTTATAATGAAATACATAATACATTATCCTAAAATTATAACCTGATATTTTAATATCAACTGCTAATAACACAATTACTAGCCACTATAATTCGTCAAATTGCAATAATATTACAAGATTCATCGGTCCAAAAGAAAATGACAATAATTAGGTGGTGGATTAGTTGGGTCATATACAATAGATGGTGAGTTTTTTATAAAATACAAAAGTTTGGGTAATTTTTAAAAATTGTTAAAAAAATCAAACAATACTATTTTGAGCCAAAACAGGTCTAGAGCTAGTTTTGGGATTTGAAAATTCTATCTTCAAAATCTAAAACATGGATAAAATCTATAAACAAACATATTTTGCAAAATAAAGTTTGGCGAAAACTTGGCAAAATTTAGGGTCAAAGGGGGGCTAAAATTAGAAACTTTATCGAATCTCGAATATAATAATAAAGGGTAAAAACAGTCATCAACTTGATAGTGAAATTTTATAATTGTATGATAATACTAATTTCTAAGAAAGTGCACTGCACTTTACTAATGGCATGTGGATGTTCAGTCAAGTGTTTATACGAAAGAATAAAAAATTTAGTTAATGATAAAATTATAAATACATCACAAGAAGAAAAAATTATTGTTAAGCAATTAATGTGGGAAAATATCATAATCATTTAAATTCTAAAAATTATGTTATTACATAGCATAATATTTGAATCTAAAATGATTGAACTTATAATTTAAAAACATGCAATGTGATCATATCTTATTTGAGACTTCTCTATGAACGATATTTTGGTATATGTTCCCTTTTGACACTTTGACTACTCCATCATGACCAAAACTCGTGTCTTCGGTATTGATATTACCTTAAAAATGCAATATATAATTGTCCTTATTAAAAAAATATGTTCGGCAAAAACAGTCTAACATTTAGAATTGTTTATCTTGGTGCAAAAACAAGTGTGCCAAAAATATCTTTTTTGGACAAATTTAAAAGAATATCTTCTTTTGGAAGTGAAATTAAATTATGGGTATACTCTGACGACCCGATAGGTCGTTTTGATTTCTAGCCCATATTTCCGTGTTCTGAGATCTCTATTAGCTCTATTTAGTATTTCTCGACTTGTGTGCGCAGTCCATGTCTTTTTTCATAAAGATTTTATGTGAAAATTTGAAGAAAATATAATTTTTGGCTTTAAAAATAACTTGAGTTGACTAGGTCAACATTTTGTGTAAACAACCCCGGATCGGTAGTTGACGATCCCGATGGGTCCATATCGTGATTTTGGACTTGGGCTTATGCCCGGAATTGAATTCGGAAGTCCCGAACTTGATTTGTCAAAAACTAGTAACTTGAAGGTTTACAGACTTCCTAGGTTTGACCGTAGGTTGACATTATAGCTACCTGATTCGGATTTTGATTCTTGGACTTGGAATAGGTCCACTTTACTATTTGAAACCTATCTGCAAATTTTGGTGTAATTCGTAGTTGATTTGATATGATTCGGACTCTTCGATGAGATTCGAATAGTTATTGAGTTTCTTTGACAAATTTCATGCATTTTGATGTTTGATTCGTATTTTATGTGTTATTTTAGTATTTTGATCGTACGAGCGAGTTCGTATGATGTTGTTACACTTGTGTATATATTTGGTTTAGAGTTCGAGGGGCTCAGTTGAGTTTCGGACGCGTTGCGAATGAATTTGGATGGTTTGAAGTCAGCTGGTGTCCTTCTAGCTCTTGTGTTCAGTTGTAGATCTCGCATTTGCGAGGTCTTCATCGCATTTGTAATCCTCGTTTTTGCGGATAAAAGTTCGCATTTGTGAGCATGGCGTGGGACTGGATAACCTCGCATAAAAATTTTGTTCGCTTTTGCGAACTATGGCCGTTCGCTTTTGCGAAGGAAGTGGTCGCATTTGCGATCATAGGCCACTTGAGACTTCGCATTTGCGGAGCTTCTGGCCGCATTTGTGATGGGTGTTCATCCGCAATTGTGAACATTATGTCGCATTTGCGACATCTGGGCTCTTGAGGCAGGGTTCACATTTGCGACCTTTATCTCGCATTTGATGCTCGCAATTGGGAACTAGACTTCACAATTACGACATCCGCAGCTGGATAAAAAAGGAAAAATCAGAATTTAGCTCATTTACACCATTTCTCAACCCTAAACACTCTAGAGGCGATTTTTCAAGAGAATTTTCTTTCCTAAAGCATTGGTAAGCAACTTTAATCTATTTCTTTTCAATTACCCATTAATTTTCATGTGTTTTCAACATCAAATCTTGTGATGATCCCAAAGCTCATCTTGTTTTAATTTAGCAAAAACTGTGTTCCGAGGCCCCGAAAGCCTCCGTTAATCTCACCTCGATGTGCGTGCGCAGTCCGGACGTGTAGCCGGAAAGCCTTTATGTGGAAATGTGTTAAACAATTGAATTGATGATAATTAATGGAATAAAGTTGACTTTGGTCAATATATTTGGTAAACGGACCCGAACCCGTAATTTGACGGCCCCGAAGGGTCCGTAGGAAAATACGGGACCTGGGCGTATGCCCGGAATCGAATTCGGAGGTCTCAAGTCCAAGAAATGAATTTTTAAAGGAAATTGTTTTCTGGAAATAATAAAGACTATTGAAAATGAACTTTGATGTGAAATATGTGTTACCGAGCCCGTATTATGGTTCCGGAGCCCGGAACAGGTTCAATATGTGTTATGGGAGTTATCTGTAAAATTTGGTAAGAAACGGACTTGGTTTGATGTGTTTCGGATCAAAAAGGGAAAATTTGATAGTTTATGAAGTTTGAGGAAATTCTATAGATTTTGGAGTTTAATTCATTGTTTTGATGTTATTTTGGTGGTTATATTACTCGAATAAGTTCGTAGGATGATTTTGAAGTCATGTGTATATTTGGTTTTGAGCCCCGACGGCTCGGGTGAGTTTGGGGTAGGTGTCGGGGTGCTAAAAGGTTGAAAAATCTGGTGTGAATATGTTGTTTCCGGTGTCCGAGATCTTTACACTATGCGATCGCATATGTTGCCTCGCGATCACGTAGTGTAGTGTGAGGGGGGGGGGGGATTCTGTGACTCTATGCGATCGCATAGGTACTTCCGCGATCGTATAGAGTATAGGAGAGCTGGGGAGGGGGCTGGGTATTTTTCCTTCTGCGGTCGCACCAATCTATCCGCGATCGCGTGGGTCCACGTCCGGTCTCTCTGCGATCGCAGCCTTCGCTTCGCGATCGCGTAAGTCTAATGTCTAGTACTCTCTGCGATCGCAGGGCACCTGTCGCGATCGCGATAGTCAATTTCGCCCAGTGATTTTAATGTTCAAAAACAGAATACCATACGGGATTTTCACATTCTTTCACCATTTTCTTCTTCTCCACTCTTATTGGGCAATTCTTAGGAGACCATTCCACCATAGCTTCATAGGTAAGTGTTCTTAACTCTAATTTCTTCCATTTTCCTTCATCAATCCCTAGATTTTAGGTCTAAAAACATGAAATCAAAGGTAGAAATTGGGGGTTTTGGGTAGAGTTAGGGCTTTTGGAAATTTTGGGAATTCAACCTCATTTTGGGGTCATATTTCAAAAAAAAATTGTATATTCGAGTTCATGGGGAAATGGGTGATCGGGTTTTGGTCTGAACCTCGGGTTTGGACCAAGCGGGCCCGGGGTCGAATTTTGGTATTTTTG
>ML344056.1:2924-62776 GCA_005239505.1 Nicotiana paniculata | reverse complement strand
GGTTTTAACCGGTCTGGGCCGGGCCGGTTACGGGTCAACCCGGCCCGTTAGACACCCTTAACTGAGATTGGTTGTCTCTTCGTAGAGCAAAAATACTCTCAGGAGATATTGCTACGAAGTTTGTGAAGTCGAATGATCAGCTTGCAGGAATTTTCACAAAGTCCCTCACTGGTCCTCGTATTAGTTACATATGTAACAAGCTCAATACATATGATTTGTATGCACCGGGTTGAGGGGGAGCGTTAGATTGCTATGTAAATAATATGTAATTAGTCCTACTCCCTCAGAATAGAAGTAGGATTGTATAAATAGGGTTCATTATAATTGAACAGATCAATAACCTATTTTTCTCACGTGCTTTGTCACAGTAAAGAAGGGAGTTTGCTGAGATACCATGCTTAAAGTAGTTTAGTATGCCTGCTGTCTTTCTAGCCAGAATAAAATGATTCATAAATAGGAATAGAAGCATCGAAAAAGCAATGAAATCCTGGAAAATTACCTTGTTTTGCAAAAGCATTTCAAGCTCCTCTTTGAGCTTTATGTAGCAATCTGCAAGAGTAGGATCCATGAAGAACTCTATGTATCCACCCAACATCTTTAAATGCCCAGCCTGAAAAAAAAATGTAATCACAAAATGTAGAAATCCCCAGCCAGTTAACAGCTTCCATGATATGAATCTGTAAGCATCTAGGCAGAGAAGAAGTTACCGTATCTCCGCTGTCAAGAGTACTACCAAATAGGATCACAATCGAATCAGACACTCCGGTGGAATCTCGTATGAAGACTGTATTGACCTTCACTTTTTCACCAAACACCAACCAAGGGTATGGAATCGTTTGATAACGAGCATTGACTGAATTCTGAAGACACATCATTTAGATGTTCAAACAACTTCAGCAGTGTGACAGAAATATAGCAATTGACGTAAATGTTTGTAACTAAACAACTATTCAACTGCTGAAGTGCAGGTCCACCTTCCTAACTGGAAAGGGATGTCCAAAGAAACTGTTGTGTAAATATCACGTTTAGGCAATGAATTTGTGTAATTAAATGGCATAGTTAGATCTCCGCTAACACAAATTGGAAGGATTGAAAAGAAGAATTTCCTGAATTGGCAACAGTTACGAACTAAAGATAAGTTGAACAAGACTTTCTCTGTAACACTCCTTCCTTCTTGGACACAACATAAAGCAGTATGAACCCTTTTATTCATTTCATCAATTCCTAACGACAATTATTCTACAGACTCTATAAGACAGAGAATGGGCGTACGCAGATAATCATTATAACTGTAACATCTACAATGTCCAAAGGATGTTGAAAATTCAACAGAATGGCTGAGACTACTCTGGTATAAAGATAACCTAAGTTGCTCGAACATGGGTGCAGGTATCCAACACGGTGCGGATCTAGAGGTCAAATCCTTTGAGATGTAAATTCTAAGATTCGCGGATATGGATCCAAGTACGGATACAGGTGGGGGATCGGGTTAAAAATAATTCAAAAATATAAAAATATCTCTAAATTATGAGAAATTTTGTGGAATACTTACGTATAACTTGTAAAGTATAGATTTCTTTTTTATTCTCAAGTTGTGGATAAGTAAAAGATTGATTTCCTAGAAAGGGTATGCTATTTTCTTCAAATTTACCCTAGTTTTGGTTCTGATGTCGGGAATCAAATTGTATCTCATCTTGCATTTTTTCGTCCATCGTGGTCAAAGACTCAAAGTACCCAAATTTATTTTACCAGATCCGGTATGGATCCCATACCCACACCCATACTAATGTCGTATCGACACGGGTGCGGCACCTAAATTGCCGTGTCGGAGCAACTTAGAAGATAACTCTAGAGACTTTCATAGGCCTGTGGCACTTGCTCTGAATTCCAGTTCTGGAGCAATGTTCCGCAAAGCAAGTGGTGTTTGCAAGGCTGCAGCAAGGAGTGCAATTCTCACAATTGAGAATTTAAAGGAAGAAAAAAGATACTTGATTTTTGAGGTTTCTTCTGCCAAAAAAAGGGCCGATAGAAATTTTTTTTGTAGCATACTTAATACGTTTGATCCGTTTCCAAGCTTTCCTTTTCGTCAATGATAATGGCCGCTCTTGTCCGAATTCGATACACTACTCTAAGGCCATAAATACAGAGAGGGGACTCTTTCATACCTCTGCTAACTCCTACAATGACAAGGAGGACCCTGGTTTTCAGCAGGAAGAATTCCAGCTTTTGTTACCCCCGCTAAAGTGATTCTACTGATTTGTGCGTCATTAAGCCCAATCATTCTTAAGAACACTTGTCTTACTACAGTTGTTGAGCTTCTTCCTCGAGGTAATCACAATTAAGCGGTCTATCACCGCAGCTGGGAGAAAGCCTTTTATCCACTCTTTGCGGTTGCCAGCACAATCACTTCCTTCTCGTGTTCGTCACGTCGTGGGAAGCTTTGTGGGAACCTGTAATGTTCTATCAGTTTCGCAATAGCTCTTCAGGAGAGTGCGAGGACTTTAGCCTCTGTGGAGGCACCACGAAATCTTTTGTCTTGCACTAGGAAAAATATCCGTAGAAGGGGATGGAAGTCTAGGAATGTTTGATTACCTTATGGATGCAGGCTTTGGAGAGATATCACGAAGAGATGGGATCAGCAGTGGCGCAGAAAGAGCATGTTGAGGACGACTTTCCCCAACTTATTTAGAGTCCCGTGTCAAAAGAGGCGATGGTGGAACAGATTCAGGATGTACAAGATGGGGGGAGGGGGTTTGGAACTTGAGATTCGGAGGAATGAGAAGTGGATGAATTCCAAGGTTGATGGAAATGTTCTACAAACAAAATAAGACACCCACCATGGAGGTGGGGATCGAGAAGTAGTGGTGTGCTTTCAGTAAAATCATACCATAAGCTTTTGGTGAGAGGGGAGTCGAGTATTCATAGGTGTCAGCTTGGACTCCTAGAGCACCTAGAAAGCCATGCTTCTTCGCTTCTTGGCAGCAAGAGCGGTGATATTGACAGCAAAGAACATAAGGAGGAAGAGGATAACATATGTTAGCTAGTGCTTTATGTGAAGATGTTCGAGAGAAGACGTGGATCACCTCTTGTTACACTGCCAAGTAGCTTCATTCCTGTAGTGCTTTGTTCTGAACTGGTTCGAGGTGCAATGAGCGATGCAGGTTCAATAAGGATCTGCTGAATAGCTAGGCTGCTAGAAGAAGGAACAGAAGATGCAGTGGAAAGAGAATAAAGGGATTAAAGTAATTTTGTACGCTTGAGGAATAACCTCTAATCTTTGTAAGAGTTTTGTGTGCACCCATGAAGTTCCTGTTTGTATAGAAGATTGGTGACATTTGTAGAGAATCATATTATTGGCGTAGGTTCTCTACTTTTGACATACGGCTTGTATGCGGGAGTTCTTTTCTACGTTTATAAAATTATTTACCCTTATCAAAAAAATATTTTGATATCAGCGGCATTTCCAGAAACCATGGCTACAATTGTAGAATAGCAGCAAATCAAATGCTTGGGTAATAGAAAAAGGGAGAACATAAGAGCTTTTGGAAGAGTCAAGAATGTGGATTGGGGAGATCAAGATCTTTTTAATTCTGGGAAAGGCCACCAAATGAATCAGTAGACTCGAAAACAAATAGGCTAAGCCAAAAGAAAAGAGAAAAAAAAGAAAACCAAACCTTCCAATTCCCTTATAGGTCCAGCTGCATCATTTCAAGCTACGCATGCTTTCCCTGTTCGGAATTTTAAACACTTTCCCCCAGAATATTGTCCCATTCTTCTATTTTCTGTCTCCTTGTAAGGTTTATTATTTTGTGTTAAATGTGATACCTCGAAGGCAGAAACTTTGTTGGACAAACGTCCTATGAAATAGGATGAGGAAAAGATTTTATTTGTGTGAAAAGCCTCCTCCAGTTCCAAAAAAGAAAAAACAAATATTCTTGTACCAGAAAATACATGTAAGACATATTTCAAAGTGTTAAGTAGTTAAATCATGTATAGTGTCTCAAATCGGGAAGTAGATACCTATTATTATGTAATCATTGTATATAAATAGGGAGTTGTACAACACTTTAGATAATTAATAATATTTTCTCACATGCTTTCTCACATGGTATCAGAGCAATCGTAAGATATTTATCGTAAGCATTAATTCCAGCAACTCCGAGAAGAAAGAACTCGGTCACCATGCGATTTTCCGGTGACCTAAGTAACTCTTTGCGTCAAAGTCTCTAATTATTACTGTTGTGAAAAATCCAACACCATCACAAGGTTCCATAGAGAGAGGCAACCAAACCCCAGAAAAAATCTCTTAAAAAATCCCACCCACGCGCACCCACACACCCATCATAGATCTGCCGCCGCCGCCGCCGCGACTGTCTCACGCGCCGGTGCGTGAGGGCTTTTCCGGCTAGAATTTGAAAAAGTTTCTATTGGACAGTGTCATCGCCTTGCAATTCCGAGCATACCCACTCAATTTAAACCAAATTCCGACCACTTTTATATTTTTCCAGCGTGAACATTTCTAGAATTTTTTTTTATTTTTCTGGCGTTAAAAGTAACCTCCAGAAGGGTTTTTCCCGATTTTTCGGGCGTGAACATTATAATGTCATTCGTATCTAATGTCATTCGTGAACATTTCTATATTTCATATGTAGCAAAACAGTACTTAGGTAGTACTGAAACCATATATAAAAGACTCTCTATCTATCCCTAATACTCTCTATATTGAGTCTAAAACATCAATAATGGTATTAATATCATTTGTGTACATCTTATTACACCAAAAACTTAACAGCAAAATAAAGTTTAACTTGATCTTCTGCACTCCATTCTCCACATTCTCAAAACATCTGGAGTTTCTTTCTTTCCAAATTGTCCACCAAACACAAGCAGGTATAATTCTCCATCTAGTCCTGTCTTTTGCATGTAGTCCTGCTTCCTTCCAACTTTTAACGGAATCTGTAACTTTCCCCGGCATGGTCCATGAGATTCCTTTGAGATTAAGGATAATTCTCCATAGGTGAGAAGCTATCTTACAATGGAGGAAGAGATGGTTAACTGTTTCTGCTGATTACCCACACAAAAAACATCTTGAACATAAGATAAGACCTCTTTTCATCAGATTGTCTTGTGTAAGGACAGCGTCCTTCGCCAATAGCCACACAAAGCAAGCAACTTTGTGAGGAATTTTTGTTTTCCAAATGTATTTCCATGGCCAATCAGCTATCTGCTGGCTGGGATGATTCATCCTTTTGTAAGCTGCATTGACCTTGAATATACCCTCATTGCTGCCCTGCCACCATAGAACATCAGCACCTTCTTGTAAACCACTAAACTCTTCTAGTACCCTGAAGAAATCCACTACTCTTTGTGCTTCCCAATCATTGATATGTCTTCTGAAACTGATGTTCCATCCTTGAGTTGTCCACATCTCTGCTATGGTCCTTTGCTGATGTAGAGCCAGATTGAAAACTTCTGGAAAGGCCACATCCAGTCTGCCAAATCCATGCCAATTGTCCTTCCAAAAGCTAGTCTTATTTCCATCGAAAATTTTGATCTTGGAGTCCTCCTTCAATTCACTCCACAGTGATCTAATGGATCTCCATAGACTAACCCCATATGGTGTAGTGACCTCCTTAGTCATCCATTTGTCTTCCTATCCATATTTTGCTTTGATTATATTTCCCCAAAGGAGTTGATCCTCCTTGTTGAGCCTCCACAACCATTTCATTCTTAGAGCTGTGCTCTGAAGCTTCAAGTTCCTGATCCCTAGTCCTCCAAATTTCTTGCCAGCAGTAAGTGCTTTCCATTTCACCAAGTGGTAACTCTTCCTTTCTTTATTCCCATTCCATAAAAAGTTCCTCCTGATGCTATCCAACCTATTGATGACCCCGGTTGGAATGGGGAACAAGGACATCATATATGTTGGAAGTGCATCAAGAACTGAGTTCATAAGAGTTACTCTGCCACCTAAGGATAGATATTGGGTTTTCCACCTTGCCAGTTTCTGTTCACACTTCTCTATCACATTGTTCCAGATCCCAATTGACTTAGATTTAGCTCCCAAAGGCATACCAAGATATGTTGTTGGTAAATTCCCCACTTCACCACCCAGAACAGTAGCTAACATGTCCATATTTGTGACTTCATTTATAGGGTACAGAAAACTTTTCTTCCAATTGATATGCAAACCACAGATTCCTTCAAAAAGAACCAGAATCACCCTGAGGTATTTCAGTTGATCCTCTTCAGCATCACAGAATATGAGTGTAGCATCAGCATATTGAAAATGAGTCACTTCTAAACTATCATTGCCCCTCCTAGCTACATCAATACCTTTTATCCACCCAAACTGCTCGGATGTTTTAATCATATTGTTGAGACCTTCCATAGCAATCACAAACAAGAAAGGTGATAAAGGATCACCTTGTCTTGGCCCCCTTTCTGCTTTGAAAAATCCTGTTGGAGAACCATTTACCAGAACTGAGAACCTGGTAGTTGACATGCAGAATTTTATCCAATTTATCCATTTCTGGCCAAAACCCATTCTTTCCAGCATATCTTTTCTTTTTCTTTTTCTTTTTCTTTCTAAACGTCCAAAAAGCGCCGAAATGCTGGCGAATTTTTTTCAGAAAAATTCTGCCCAATTTTTTCAGTTTCTACCCAAAATTTCTGCCCAATTATTATGTCCTGTAGAACAATAGGATGCTCATTTTGTGCTTTAATTGATGCTACTCTTTAGTTTTTTAATTAAAGTATTGAACATTTGTTTACAATTACATGTGTTGTCTATGCAGTATTTATTTTAATTTTTTTAAAATTCCGGTTCACTTAAAAAAAGCGAGCGCTTCGCTTCTCGCTTCTCGTGAAATGGGGGTTGTCGTTTTTCCTCGCTTCACGCTCTTCACAACACTGCAAATCACTTAAATGCGCTGTTTTATTTCTTGATGACCTTGTTTTTATACAAGAATGCAGTACGGGATGGATCATCGGTACTGGACGTGGATCAGATGGACTTTATTACCTTATCCTTGCAAAATCACATGGACTCACATCCTGTCTTCCTTCAACAACTTGTCCTGTTACCAATTCACCAGATTTATTACAAAAACGGTTGGGACATCCCAGTTTGTCAAAACTTCAGAAAATGGTACCTGGTTTATCTCACTTGTCCACTCTAGAGTGTGAGTCATGTCAGCTCGGTAAGTATACCCGCTCCTATTTCCCTCGGTGTCTTGATAATCGAGCAGAGTCACCTGTTACTTTAGTCCATTCAGATGTTTAGGGTCCTAGTCGGGTCAGTACTACCTTGGGATTCAGCTACTTTGTCAGTTTCATGGATGATTATTCCAGGTGCACTTGGATATTTTTAATGAAAAATCTATCTAAGTAGTTTTCTATTTTCCAGACCTTCCACGTTGAAATTCAATATCGATTTGGGGTTTCTATCCGCACATTTCGTAGTGATAATGCCCTAGAGTATTTGCCTTCCCCATTTGAACAGTTTATGAACTATCATGGGATTATTCATTGTCCGTACACATCTCAACAAAATGGGTAGCTGAAAGAAAGAATAGACATCTTATTGAAACTGCTCGTACCCTACTCATACAATCTCATATTACGTTGTGTGTCGGCGCGGGGGGGAGGGTTGGGGGATGCAATGTTCTTACATCTTGCTATCTTATTAGTCGTCTTCCATCTTCAGCTATCCATTATCAAGTTCCATCTTTGTCCTGTTGCTATACTTACCTTTGTTCTCTCTTCCACCCCGTACCTTTGGAAGCACGTGTTTTGTTCATAACCTTACTCCAGGAAAAGATAAGTTAGCTTCTCGTGCTCTTAAGTGCGTATTTCTCGGTTACTCGAGAACGCAAAAGGGATATCGATGTTATTCTCCTGACCTCCAGCGGTACCTTATGTCCGCTGATGTTACTTTCTTTGAAACTCAATCATACTTCACAGGTCCAGGTAATCACTTAGATATTTCTGAGGTGCTGCCAGTTTCATCTTTTGGAAATTCAGTCACTATTTTCATTCATCTTCCTCTACAAATCAAGCTCCACCACCTATAGCTTCAGTTCCACCACCTATAGCTCCAGTTCCACCGCATATAGCTTCAGTTCCACCACCTAGTCCAGTTCAACTTTCTGCAGCTCCATCACTCTTGATTTATCATCGTCGTCCACGTCCGCATCAGGCCTAGGTGATTCGCGTACTACATCAAATTTTGCACCTACTGCGGACTTGTCTCCTCTTAGGCAACCAATTGCACTCCACAAAGGTGTACAATCCACACCTAATCCGAATCTTCATTATGTCGATTTAAGTTATCATTGTCTGTCGTCGCCTCATTATGCTTTTATATCATCTTTGTCCATTGTTTCTATCCCTAAATCTACAGGTGAGGCACTATCTCATCCAGGATGGCGACAGGCTATGATTGACAAGATGTCTGCTTTACATGCGAGTGGCACTTGGGAGCTTGTTTCTCTTCCTTCAGGTAAGTCTGTTGTTGGTTGTCGTTGAGTTTATGCAGTCAAAGTCGACCTAGATGGCCAGGTTGATCGGCTTAAGGCTCGTCCAGTTGCAAAAGGATACACTCAGATTTTTTGGGCTTGATTATAGTTACACTTCTCTCCTGTGGCTAAAGTAGCATATGTTCGTCTCTTTTTGTCCATGGTTGTTGTACCTCATTGGCCTCTTTATCAGTTAGACATTAAGAGTACTTTTCTCCAAAGTGACCTTGAGGAAGTAGTTTATATGGAGCAACCACCTGGTTTTGATGCTCAGGGGGAGTCTAGTGGTCTTGCGCAGGTCACTATATTGTTTGAAACAATCCCCTCGAGCTTGGTTTGGCAAGTTCAGCACAATTGTTCACGAGCTCGACATGACTCGTATTGAAGCTGATAGCTCTGTGTTTTATCGGCATTCTGCTCCTAGTCTGTGAACTTATCTAGTGGTTTATGTTGATGATATTGTCATTACTGGCAATGATCAAGATGGTATTACTAATCTGAAGCAGCATCTCTTTCCGCACTTCCAGACAAAGGATCTGGGCAGATTGAAGTATTTTCTAGGTATTGAGGCCGCTTAGTCTAGCTCAGGTATTGTTATTTCAGCGGAAGTGTGCTTTAGACATACTTGAGGAGACTGGAATGATGAATTGCAGACCTATTGACACTCATATGGATCTGAATGCTAAGCTTTTGCTTGGACAAGGGGAGCCTCTTAGAGATCCTACAAGATATAGAAGGTTGGTTGGCAAATAGAATTACCTCACAGTGACTAGACCTGACATTTCTTTTCCGGCGAGTGTTGTAAGTCACTTTATGGATTCTTCCTGTGATAGTCACAGGGATGCAATTGTCTGCATTTTTCGGTATATAAAGTCAGCTCCAGGCAAAGGATTACTATTCGAGGATCGAGGCCACGAGCAAATTGTTGGGCACATAAATGCTGATTGGGCAGGATCACCTTCTGATAGACATTCTACGTCTGGATATTGTGTTCTAGTAGGAGGTAATTTGGTCTCTTGGAAGAGCAAGAAACAGAATGTAGTTGCTCGATCTAGCGTCGAAGTCGAATATCGCGCCATGGCTATGGCAACGTGTGAGCTAGTTTGGGTCAAGCAGTTGAAGTTCGGAGAAATCAGCAAGATGGAACTGGTGTGTGATAATCAAGCTACTCTTCATATCGCGTCAAATCTGGTATTCCATGAGAGAACTAAACACATTGAGATCGACTGTCACTTTGTCAGAGAAAAGATACTCTCAGGAGATATTGTTACAAAGTTTGTGAAGTCGAATGATCAACTAACAGATATTTTTACTAAGTCTCTTACTGTTTCTCGTATTAGTTACATCTGTAACAAGCTCAGTACATATGATTTTTTACTAAGTCTCGTATCTGTAACAAGCTCAGTACAGATATTTTTACTAAGTCTCTTACTGTTTCTCGTATTAGTTACATCTGTAACAAGCTCAGTACATATGATTTTTTACTAAGTCTCGTATCTGTAACAAGCTCAGTACAGATATTTTTACTAAGTCTCTTACTGTTTCTCGTATTAGTTACATCTGTAACAAGCTCAGTACATATGATTTATATGCACCGGCTTGAAGGTGAGTGTTAAGTAGTTAGTCATGTATAGTGTCCCACATCGGGAAGTAGATACCTATTATTATGTAATCATTGTATATAAATAAGGTGTTGTACAACACTTTAGATAATTAATAATATTTTCTCCCGTGCTTTCTCACACTAAGCTTGTAAATGCATATGGTAAAAGTTTGAGCTGATGACTATATACACAGAAGCACACAACCTGGTGGCAGTTTACACCTATTTTCATAAGCTACGAAAAACTAAACAAACATCTCTACAGATCTAAACAAGTCGCAACTTCGAACCAATAATGAAGCCTGTACAAACGTAGAGCACCAATCTAGGGACTTGCTTGGGTGATGAAAACAACTGAATCCTGGCAAATGTTAAAAAAGAAAAAAGAGCTGGGAAATAATGTTTCCAGCAAGAATTTTCATGTTTTAGCAAACCCAATAAAAATAGTTCTGTATTGGGAAGGGATTCATAGCTTGTACTTCACATAATTGCATCAGGACTTAATACGATATTCTCCAAAACACCACACAGATTAAATGGCACCAGCAAAAACAGAAAGAGCAGAAACAAAAACAATCGTGTTAACTTCCTAATCTAAACAAATAACTTCAAAAGAATTGTCCATTGAACTTACAGCATAAAGCAAGACTTGTCCATCATCCATAGTCTTGAAGGACATTGATGTCTCTCTGTGCTGCACATGCACATGATTTCTATAAGTACATATATACAGTTGGATTTAGATGAATTCGCTAAACCAGCTCAGAACTGTAGAACCATTACATACCACCACCGATGCAATTCCTGGATACAAGCCAGAACATATGACTGCACGAACCAAAGACTGATTGTAACTTAGTTTATTGTTAGTTGCAGTATCAGCATCAAGCAATCCAGCATCTTTCAATATGAAGATAAATTGCTTTCTAAGAGAATGGATAGCTTGAAGAGTCTGGGCAGAGAGGAAATTCCTCCAGCAGTATTCGTAGGCAGAACCTTCCCTTTCAGCATCTTTCCATCCTTCATATGCACGGACAAGCGCCATATGGTCACTATAGTCTTTTGCTGAGAATCTAGACTTTGCAGTCCCCGCTAACTGCAAGATAGGAGTGTATCAATATTGGGGGACACGATTTAGTAAAGCCAACAAAGCATTATCTAGTACAGTGTTATACTGCTCTAGCTGCCGAGGCTATACCTATAGTTGATAATGAGAAGATGACTCAGATGGGAATAGTGCCAAGTTAGCGTTGTTCAAATGTCCTCAAGACGAAATACTATAAACTAACTAGCATTTCAGGAAATTTAGAGAAAGAATGAAATAAACTATTATTCAAAATTTGAATATTCTTGAAACTGGTACAAAAATTTGAATATAATAGTTTATTTATATATGTACCCCATCTTTTCAAGTGTTTACCTTCAAGACTATTATTCAGAAGTAAGACCAAATACCATAAACTAATTAATATTGGGGCAGAGGTCCTTCTGAAGGCTGTTGGTTGAGTTTTGAATTAGGGATAAAGCTCTGGAACCAAGATATATTTACTTGGCATTCTTCCAATAGTGTCAATATACAAGGTGATGGAGGCCATTTCAGCTTTTCAGGAGACGGAAGAATTTGAAAAGACTCTCAACCATTTTCATTACCATTGTCCGGAAAAGGGAGGGTGCTACGAACATCAAGGATTATAAACCGATTGGTCTAGTGGGTAGCATCTATAAGATTATATATAAAGTCCTTTTCTCTAAAGAAGATCTAGGATGAGATTGTATCTACTTCGCAGAATGCTTTTGTGAAAGGTAGACAAATGCTTGATGCAACATTGGTGGCAAATGAAGTGGTGGATTCTAGAAGAGAATAAGACGAACCAAGTATTTTGTGCAAACTAGATCTTGAGAAGTCCTATGATCACGTTAATTGGGGTTTTCTTGACTTCCTCGTGATAAAGATGGGTTTTGGAGCAAGATGGAGGAACTAGATAAAATTTTGCATAGCAAGATGGAGGAATTAGCAAGATGGGTTAGTGTTTTGTGCTGTTACGAGAACTCGGTATACTTGGGAGTGCTAACATGGCTCCATATGATATTCGACCTAAAGATTAATCTAAGAAAATGCGAGCTTATCCCCATAGATGAGGTGGAAAACATTGAGATGTTGGTAAATGTGTTTAATTGCAAGGTTGGGAAACTTCCTAGTACCTATCTTCGTTTATTATTAGGTGCATCTTATAAGGACCCAGCTACTTGAAATCCAGTGATATAGAGAGCTCAAAAAGAGGTCGACAGGTTGACGAAAGAGATTTTGTCTTAAGAGAGAAAGGAAGTGTTGATTAAGAGTGTGTTATCGAGCATTCTCACATATTTCATGTTGTTACAAGCTCCACTTAGCCTAAAGAGGAAGTTGGAAAAACTTCAAAGTGATTTTTCTAAGCGACTCGACAAACGGGACAACGAAGTTTCACTCGGTAAATTGGAAACAATTACGACACCAAAGCATATTTCTGGTAACAAATCTTTTTTCACTATTATTTTATACTCTCAATCTCTTCCAATAGTCACAATGGCCAATGGGTCTCAAAACCATGGCAACTGCAATAGGTCAAGCAAGTCCACTTCCTTCCTTACCTTTAGACTCAATTTTTTATGTTCCTGGTAGTCCTTTTAATCTCATAGCCGTTAGTCGCTTAGCCAAATCACTTAAATTTGTTGTTTTATTTCTTGATGACCTTGTTTTTATACAAGAACGCAGTACATGGCGGATCATTGGTACCGGGCGTGAATCAGATGGACTTTATTATCTTATCCTTGTAAAATCACATGGACTCGCATCTTGTCTTCCTTCAATAACTTGTCTTGTTACTGATTCACCAGATTTATTACATAAACGGTTAGGACATCCCAGTTTGCCAAAACTTCAAAAAATGGTACCTGGCTTATCTCACTTGTCCACTCTAGAGTGTGAGTCATGTCAGCTCGGTAAGCATACCCGCTCCTATTTCCCGCGACGTCTTGATAATCGAGCAGAGTCGCCTTTTACTTTAGTCCATTCAAATGTTTGGGGTCCTAGTCGGGTCAGTTCTATCTTGGGATTCCGCTACTTTGTCAGTTTCATTGATGATTATTCCAGGTGCACTTGGATATTTTTGATGAAAAATCGATCTGAGTTGTTTTCTATTTTCCAGACCTTCCACGCTGAAATTCAAAATCAATTTAGGGTTTCTATCCTCACATTTCGTAGTGATAATGCCCTAGAGTATTTGTCTTCCCCATTTCAGCAATTTATGAACTCCCATGGGATTATTAATCAAACATCTTGTCCATACACATCCCAACAAAATGGGGTAACTGAAAGAAAGAAAAGACATCTTACTCATACAATCTCATGTTCCGCTGCGTTTTTTGGGGGATGCAGTTCTTACATCTTGTTATCTTATTAATCGTATGTCATCTTCAGCTATCCAGAACCAAGTTCCATTCTCTGTCTTGTTTCCCCACTTACCTTTGTTCTCTCTTTCACCCCGTGTCTTTGGGAGTACGTGTTTTGTTCATGACCTTACTCCAGGAAAAGATAAGTTAGCTCTTCATGCTCTTAAGTGCATATTTCTGGGTTACTCAAGAATGCAAAAGGGATATCGATGTTATTCTCCTGACCTTCAGCGATTTCTTATGTCTGCTGATGTTACCTTCTTTGAAACCCAATCATACTTCACAGGTCCAGTTAATCACTTAGATATTTCTGAGGTGCTACCAGTTCCTTCTTTTGGAGATTCAGTCACTATCTCCCATTCATCTTCCTCCATAGTTCCACCACCTACAGTTCCAGTTGCAGCTCCACCACCTATTGCTCCAGTGCCACCACCGAGTCCAGTTCCACCAACTATAGCTCCAGTGCCACCACCTAGTCCAGTTCAACCTTCTACAGCTCCACCACTCCTGACTTATCATCGTCGTCCGTGCCAGCATCAGGCCCAGCTGATTCACATCCTGCACCTGACCCTGCTAATACTGGGACTTGTCTCCTCTTAATCAACCGATTGCACTACGAAAAGGTATACGATCTACACTTAATCCTAATCCTCATTATGTCAGTTTAAGTTACCATCGTCTGTCATCATCCCATTGTGCATTTGTGTCATCTTTGTCCTCTGTTTCCATCCCTAAGTCTACAGGTGAAGTACTGTCTCATACCGGATGCCGACAGGCTATGATTGACGAGATGTCTGTTTTACATACAAGTGATACTTGGGAGCTTGTTCCTCTTCCTTCGGGTAAATCGACTGTTGGTTGTCGTTGGGTGTATGCAGTCAAAGTTGGTCCAGATGGCCAGGTTAATCGACTTAAGGCTCGTCTTGTTACCAAAGGGTATACTAAGATATTTGGACTCAATTACAGTGATACTTTCTCTCCCGTGGCTAAAATAGCATCATTCCGCCTTTTTCTATCCATGGTTGTTGTTCGCCATTGGCCTCTCTATCATTTGGACATTAAGAATGTTTTTCTTCACGGTGACCTTGAGGATGAGGTTTATATGGAGCAACCACCTGATTTTGTTGCTCAGGGGGAGTCCAGTGGCCTTGTATGTCGGTAGCGACGGTCCCTCTATGGTCTAAAGCAGTCTCCTCGAGTCTGGTTTGGTAAGTTCAGCACAGTTATTCAGGAGTTTGGCATGACTCGTAGTGAAGCTGATCACTCTGTATTTTATCGACATTCTGCTTCAAATCTCTGTATTTATCTGGTCGTTTATGTTGACGATATTGTTATTACCGACAATGATCAGAATGGTATTAGTAAGTTGAAGCAACATCTCTTTCAGCACTTTCAGACTAAGGATCTGCGCAGATTAAAGTATTTCTGGGTATTGAGGTCGCTCAGTCTAGCTCATGTATTGTGATTCACAACGGAAGTATGCCTTGGATATTCTTGAGGAGATAGGAATGACAGGTAGTAGACCTGTTGACACTCGGATGAATCCGAATTCTAAACTTCTGCCAGGACAAGGGGAGCCTCTTAGCGATCCTGCAAGATATAGGCGGTTGGTTGGTAAATGAAATTACCTCACAGTGACTAGACCTGACATTTCCTTTCATGTGAGTGTTATGAGTCCGTTTATGGATTATCCCTGTGATAGTCATTGGGATGCAGTTGTCCGCATTCTTCGGTATATAAAATCAGCTCCAGGCAAAGGCTTATTGTTTGAGGATCGAGGCCATGAGCAAATCGTTGGATACTCAGATGCTGATTGGGCAGGATCAACTTCTGATAGACGTTCTACGTCTGTATATTGTGTCTTAGTAGGAGGAAATTTGGTGTCTTGGAAGAGCAAGAAACCTAATGTGGTTGCTCGGTCTAGTGCAGAAGCAGAATATCGAGCAATGGCTATGGCGACATGTGAGCTAATTTGGATCAAACGGTTGCTCAAGAAGTTGAAATTTGGTGAGATTAGTAAGATGGGACTTGTGTGTGATAATCAAGTTGCTCTTCATATTGCGTCAAATCCAGTGTTCCATGAGAGAACTAAACACATTGAGATTGACTGTCACTTTGTTAGAGAAAAGATACTCTCGGGAAAGTCGAATGATCATCTTGCTGATATTTTCACTGGTCCTCGTATTAGTTATATATGTAACAAGCTCCGTACATATGATTCATATGCACCAGCTTGAGGGGGAGTGTTAGTTTGATAGTTAAATAGTAGTAAATAACCATAATCCCATATGTATTAGGAGTAGGACATGTATTATATATATAGGGCTCATTGTGTCATTGTCAATATTAAATCAATAATATATTCTCTCGTGCATTCCCACATGGTATCAGAGCCAGGCTCATCCCAATTATTGTTACCGATGTTGGGCCCCCATTTATGTTGTCCACGCTCTAGTTTGAGTGCCTGGACGTGAGGGGTGTTGAGTTGTCCCACATCGGAAGGATTTGAGGTCCTTGGTCTCCTTATATGGTCTTGGACAATCCTCACCTCATAAGCTAACTTTTGGGGTTGAGTTAGGCTCAATGTCCATATCATATCAGAAGTGATTGCTTATGGAGGAATATTTGGAGGACCGGGAAGAATTCAGCTAGAATGTGCCGTTCAAGGTGGGTGATGAGCAAGGTTAGTTTTTAGGAAAATAAGTGGTGAATAATACATTGGGGTGGTTTGGTTCAAAACCAGCTTATCCTGGTTAGGATGATGATCATGGGATTACAACCAAGATTATCTATTCCACTTTCTACATGGGACAGATAATCCCATGATTATGCTATAAACGTTATCCTGATTTAGCTAATATCCTCAACCAAACATAAGATAAATTTAATCCCAAAATTTATATCGAGATAATCCACTTATTCCCTCCAACCAAACAGCCCCTTTGAGAATAACATTTCCTAACATGTGCAGGAATGCATGCCAAAAAGAGATGCCAACCTAATGAATACTGAGGCTACAAAGTGGAGAAGTTCATTATCATTTGAGGTTTAGGAGGAACTTGCAAGAGTGGGCGGTCGTAGAATTCCAAAGTTTGGTTGAGTAGCTTCATGAAACAAAGAACTACGCAGAATAGTAACGATGTAGGGAGGCAAGGAGTAATGGTGTGTTCTTTGTTAAGTCCTATTGTGACAAGCTCTTGGAAAGGGAAGAGACGGTGCTTCCATATCTCTCAATATGGATTCCTAAGGTTCCGAGAAAGGTATATTGTTTCATTTGGCCAGTTCGAGAGGGTTGATCTTGACCGCTAATACTTTGAGGAAAAGGACAATTACATATATCAGTTGGTCTCTACTATGCAGAAACAAGGAAGAAGGTGTGGATCACCTCCTTTTACATCGAGAGTTAGCATCTCGCTTGTGGTGGAAAATTTTGAGATAGTCTGAACTTCAGTTGGTGATGTCAGGCACCGTTAAAAAGCAATATTCAGCTGGTCCTTTAGAAGACGAAATAGAAGATGCATGGCGTGGGATGTTGCTCCACTAGCACTTATGTGGAAGCGAGAGAAATAAAGGAGCTCTTGGAGAAGTAGAGAATAAGTTTGTACACTTGAGGAATAGCCTCTTAGATGTTGCTCCACTAGCACTTATGTGGAAGCGAGAGAAATAGAGGAGCTCTTGGAGAAGTAGAGAATAATTTTTTACACTTGATGAATAGCCTCTTATCCCTTTCTTTTTCAAAGGAAATTTTTAGGTTAGCCTTTTATGCCTTATTTATTTGTAGTGCACCCAAGAGCTTCCTATATGAATAGAAGATTGGGTGTCATTCGTAGAGAATCATATCTTTTTGTAAGGTTTTTTACTTTTTGTATACCACTTGTATATGGGTGTTTTTTGCACTTCTTTAGTAAAATCTCATTACTTTATAACATAAAAAGACAATCTAGTTTCCATTGTTTTCCTCAGCGAACAAGGGAGATGCCCTTTTTTTTAAAAAGAAAAGTTCCCACCTTGGTGCCCACCTCACCGATGTGACACTATCTAATACCAATAAACCCTCCATTCTCAGGCATAAGTACATGCATTTTCCATCTGTCTTCATATTCCTTCTTACTTTAAAATTATAATATTTTGTGTTCTTCTAGGAAAGGCACATCAGTAGACTCGAAAAACAATCCAATTTCCATTGTTTTTTCAATAAATAAGGGAGATGACCTTTAGAAAAAAAAGCTCCCACCTTGGTCCCCACCTCACCTATCTGACACCATCTTTACAAATAAACCCTCCATTCTCAGGCATAAGTAAATGCATTTTCCATCTGTTTTATTATTCCTTCTCACTTTAAATATTTTGTGTTTGTCTGGGAAAGCCAGATCAGTGTCAAACTACTTAATAAGGAATACATCCTGGAATATTATAAAATAGAACTCCTTCAAACTAAAACTCTTAATTTCTCCCAAAATACATTTCAAGTGACAAAAGTTAAATCATTTATAATATTCTTCTTTCAATATAGCTCCCTCGTACTACATTGGGTTATTTACGTCAAGATGTAAATAGCAAAGTGGAATAACTAATCACTGAGCAAACATGAGAAACAAGCAGGGTGCACAATCTTGAAGTGGGGGAAAAGTTAAGGACATGAAACTAAAGAAAAGCATGAATGAATAACAAATTGAGAGCAGAATAATACCAACTAGTAGTAAATGAATTTAAAAGGGGGATGGGGGAGGCTAATGGCGCAATTGCTTTCTACTTACATCCTTTTTGTCTTGAGGCAATAGAAAAGGATCCCGGACACTAAGACCAGCCACTATAGTCAAAACAGGATCGAAGCAACGGAAAATAGCACCCATAATGAGCATTTTCCCAAGTTTGGGATCCACCGGGAGAATTGCTAAAAACTTTCCTGGTTGGGAAGAAATGGTGAAGATATAACTTATAAACCTCATAATAAAAGTCATAAACACACACACACACAACATATATATATATATATATATATATACATACATATACATATATATTAGAATATATAGTTATGCAAAAATCCCTAGTCCAACAACAAATAGGAGTAGAATATGTATTGTGTATAGTTATAAATAGCGCTATTGTAAAACAGTTAATAGAACTATCAATAATATATTTTCCCCGTGCTTTCTCACAAGGTATCAGTGCAATCGCGAAAGATTCTTCATTGTGCAAAAAAAAAACTACCAATGATTCCGGAAGGAAGAAATCTATTAACCGAAAAATTTTCCGGTGACTGCAGGTCTGTCTGCGAGAAAGTTCATATTCGCCGGTGTTGCGCAAACTGCATAAGCCAACACCAACACGAAGTAGATCAGCTTCCTACGACCAACCTGGAGAAATTTCTCCGACAGAACGCACCCTCACGAGCCGCCGGCAGAAGTTCGTTCCGGACAATTTGGTTGTCTAGTAATTCGAGCCTATCATACCATTTTCTTTTTATTGCAATCACATTCCAATTTTCCGGCCACTTTCAGTCACCTTTTTCCGGCGAACCGTTACTGTTTGAAATTCTGCCCAAACCTTTTTCTCACAGAAATTGATACCGTTTAAGCCCTTAATCAGATTGGTGAAGTTATTTACTACTTTCTTTGCTTGGAACTCTATTCAATCCAACCATGTCTCTTGAATTTGATGTCTTTAGGTTCCAAAAACGTGGGAGGTGGAAACTCACGTGTTAAGATTATTTTGGAACCCTTACTGGGAAGTTCAAACTATTTGGCCTGGGCTTTCTCAGTTGAGTTGTGGTGCAAAGGACAACGTGTTCAAGATCACTTAACCAAAATGGCTAGTGATGGAGATAAAAA
The DNA here is from genome assembly GCA_005239505.1 of Nicotiana paniculata. Lineage (NCBI taxonomy): Eukaryota > Viridiplantae > Streptophyta > Magnoliopsida > Solanales > Solanaceae > Nicotiana > Nicotiana paniculata. Next base: position 43,394 of record ML344056.1, on the reverse strand, counting down.
GGCCAAAGCACTTTAGGAAAAGATTGATGCCCAGTTATGTAATCATCTATTGATTCCAAGTTGATGCCTTTGTTCCGTCCATTCCAGACAAAAAGGCTCGCACTTTATACACTAACGACATATCTCGTTTCTATGATGTGATATTGCGGATGACAAAATTAAAGAAACAGGAATTGGATATGTCTACTTACTTAGGACAAGTACAAGCACTCAGGAAGCAATTTGAGAAGTTGATACCAGTTTTCGCTAGTATTGAAAAGCAACAAGAGCAACGATAGATGTTTAAAATTCTTACACTCGCTGGACTTCATAATGACTTTGATTCAGTATGCGACCAGATTTTGGCTAGATTTTGGCTAGTCTGACTATCCTTACAGTTGATGAATTATTCTCTGGATTACTTCGCCTTGATGCAACACGCGGTCACCCAGTGATCTCGTCACAGACAGTTGACTCCTTTGTTCTCACATCCCTGTGAAAAATCTGACATCTCAAACAATATAGAATAGACGAAGAGGAGGTCATTATGGAAGATCTAGGCACAAGTGTTCTTATTGTAATAAACGTGGACACACTCGTGAAGTATGTTATTCTTTACATAGTCGACTGCCAGAAATGCTCATGTTGCTCAGTCCGAGACTAGAGGTAACCAAGGATTTCTGGGAATATAATGAATTCCTTCAGTATCGAGCAAGTAAGCAGACATCTCCACAAGTAGCCTCGGTTGCTTAAACTAATACTTTTGTTGTTGGTAATTCTTTTGCTTGTGTTTCGCAGTCTAGTACTCTTAGACCGTGAGTCATGGACTCGGGCGCTTCTAATCATATCTCTGGTAATAAATCATTTTTGTCGAATATTGTGTATTCACAGTCTTTTCCACTATTACTTTAGTCAACGAACTCCAACTAAAGCAAAAGGAGTTCGACAAGCTAATCCCCTATCTTTTGTCACTCTATCTTTTGTCACTCTAGATTCCGTTCTTTATGCCCTGACTGTCCTTTTAGACTTGCATCTATTAGTCGTTTGACTCGTGTCCTCCATTGTGGTATATTTTACTGATGATTCTTTTATTATGCAGGACCGTAGTACAGGACATACTATTGGCATAGGGCATGAATCACAAGGCCTTTACTACCTTAACTTACTTAATCCCTCCACAACATGTCTAGTAACAGCTCCTCCAGACCTAATTCACAGACGTTTAGGACATCCAAGCCTATCACAACTTCAGAAGATGGTGCCTAGTTTGTCTACATTTAGATTCTGAGTCGTGCCACCTTGGGAAACATACCCGAGCCACCATTACGCGTAGTGTTGAGAGTCGTGCAGACTCTATTTTCTATTAGTTCATTCTGATATATGGGGTCCTACTAGAGTTAGTTCAACCTTAGAATTTCGTTATATTATTCAAGGTGTATTCGCATTTTCTAGATAGAAGATCGTTCTGAGTTGTTTTCTCTATTCCAGAGTTTTTGTGCTGAAATAAAAATCAATTTGGTGTTTCTATTCGCAATTTTCGCAATGATAATGCCTTAGAATATTATCTTCTCAATTTCAACAGTTTATGACTTCTCAAGGAATTATTCATCAGACATATTGTCCTTATACCCCTCAACAAAAAAAGCGTTGCAGAGAGAAATAATACGACTGCGTTTGTTGGACGATGATTTTCTTTTGTTACTTGATTAATCGGATGCCTTCATCTTCCATCCATAATCAAGTCTCGCATTCAGTATTGTTTCCCCCGTCACCCTTATACTCTCTTCCCCCGCGTGTTTTTGGAAGCACATGTTTCATTCCTAACTTAGCCCCTGTGAAAGATATATTAGCTCCTCATACTCTCAAGTGTGCCTTCCTTCGTTATTCTGGTGTTCAAAAGGGATATTGTTGCTACTCACCTGATCTTTGTAGGTACCTTATGTCAGTTGATATCATATTTTTTAAGTCTAGACCTTACTTCACCTCTTCTAACCACCTTGATATATACCAGGTCTTACCTATACCGACTCTTGAGGAGTTGTTCCTCCCACACCCTCAGCCATAGAAGTCCTACCTATACCAATTGTTAAGGAATCTAGTGTTGCTCCTCCTAAATCCCCACCCACAAGAACACCACTCTCGACTTATCGTCGTCTGAGCCCAGCATCAGGCTCAGTTGATTCATGTGAACTTGCTCCTACTGCACACTTGCCTCCTCCTGGTCCACCGATTGCACTTCGGAAAGATATATGGTCCACACTTAATCATAATACCAATTATGTCGGTTTAAGTCTGCGTTTTATCATCCTTGTCCTCTGTTTCCATTCCTAAGTCTACAGGTGAAGCACTGTATCTCATCCAGAATGCGACAGACTATGATTGACGAGATTTCTGCTTTACATACGAGTGGTATTTGGGAGCTTGTTCCTCTTCCTTCGAGCAAATCTACTATTGGTTGTCATTGGGCTTATGCAGTCAAAGTTGGTCTAGATGGCCAGGTTGATCGACTTAAGGTCTAGACCTGACAATTCCTTTCATGTGAGTGTTGTGAGTCAATTTATGGATTCTCCATGCGATAGTCATTGGGATGCAGGTGTCTGCATTCTTCGGTATATAAAATTAAAATCAGCTCCAGGCAAAGGATTCCATAAGCAGATCGTTGGATACTCAGATGTTGATTGAGCAGGATCACCTTCTGACAGACTTTCTACGCCTGGATATTGTGTTTTAGTATGAGGTAATTTGGTATCGTGGAAGAGCAAGAAACATAATGTGTTTGCTCGAACTAGTGCAGAAGCAAAATATCGAGCAATGGCTATGGCAACATGTGAGCTAGTTTGGATCAAATAGTTGCTCAAGGACTTGAAATTCGGTGAGATCAACTAGATGGAACTTGTGTGTGATAATCAAGTTGCCCTATATATTGCATCAAATTCGGTGTTCCATGAAAGAACTAAACACGTTGAGATCGACTGTCATTTCGTCATATAAAAGATATTATTACAAAGTTTGTAAAGTCGAATGGTTAGTTTGTAACAAGCTCGGTACATATGATTTGTAGGCAGTGGCTTGAGGGCGAATGTTAGAGTATATACTTACGTAAATAACCCTAGTCCCACATGGATTAAGAGTAGCATATGTATTGTGTATGTCAATAGGGCTATTGTAAAACAATTAATAGAAATATCAATGATATATTTTTCTCCTGTGCTTTCTTCACTATATATATACACATATAGAGAAGAAATTAACATTTTCATGAAGCATATCACTCTCTTCACGCCTCAAAAGAACACATACCTAGATGTGTAAGATACTCATTTTCATCTAATGCACCAATCATCTTCAAAAACTGAATAGCATTTTGCACCTGCAATACATGGAAATAGAAACTTCAATGATAGGTGGAAACTAAGATAGCAACCCTATAAAGTCAGATGGCATGTGTATAGCATCATATGAACGTGTTAGCCTATTAAGGTCCAATCCCCACAAGACCAAGTTCAATGAAAATCAAATTCAAGTCCCACATTCAATGTTCAGAAACGATATATGATTCGCATGTTAAAATTAATCAACCTTCACGCCTGCTCATTAAGAAATTTATCCGTGAACCAAAAAAACAAAAGCAAATTCAGCAACTCGTAGGTATAACTTGTTGAATATTGGATGATAGAGAACTTCTAAAAGTCTAACAAAGTCTTCAAGTTACATTTAATGAAACATGTTGTTATGTGTTTCAAGAAACTTAAGATTTGAGTCCAAAGCTTCTTCCCTTTTCTCCCATATGCTATCAACTTAATGCCTATATCAATCTCAAATCTCGTTAAGCTTAGGTGAATGAAAGCATAAAAGAACTACGCCTCAATCCCAAACAAGTTGGAGTGGGCTAGATTTAGCTGAATAAAAGTAGTTTCAAGCATCACGTGCTAAAAAACACTTTTTAAGTGTTGGAACTATTTTCATAAATAAGCAGTTACGTGTCCGGATAGAAGTGTTGAAGCTTCAAAACAAGCAGTTGATTGAGCACATTTTCCTGCTAAAATGAATTGAAAATGCTCTTCAATTGCTAGGACTAAAAGAAAAAGAAATGAGACTGTAGAGGCATAGATGGAAAGCAGCCGCACATAATAAGGAAAAAGAACCGAGAGCGAAGTTAGGGTGCTTAGATGCAATGAAGGGTCTTTTATCGTTATATGAAAATTTTAAAGCATATAAGTTCATAACAAAGTAATATACTCGGTCAAAGCCAAAGAGCTTTTAAGCTAAAAATCATAATTCGGGGTACCCAACTTATGGCTTCTGAGTTATTTTGGTTTAAAAGCACTTTGATCACAAGCACTTTTGGTGTTACCAAAAGACCAAAATAAGTTTTAAAAAATGCTTAAAATTATCAAAACACCCTCTAAAATTATTTTAATCCAACAGAAGAGAAGAATAGCTACAACAGAGTGCTAATAAGAAGTTTAATAGCTTGTTTGACCAAGCTTTTTGGAGGCCAAAATCACTTCCCCCAAAAAAAAAACACTTTTATGAAATTTGAAGTGTTCGGCCAAGACGGAGAAGTGCTTCTGAGCGAAAGAAGAATCAGTTTTTCTGCTTATGGCAAGAAGCTACAAATTTTAGCTTCTTCCAAGAAGCAGAAGCACAAATTTAAATAAAAATGAAAACTTAATTAAATTATCTCATAATAAATATTTAAATTCATTTCTCTCTTCTAAATAATACTAATTGCAAACTGAACCTTGATACTTTTCTTTTCCGTAATTTGATATTCAATAGTACTTTTTGTAAAGATTAGTCAAACAAGATTTGCTTATCTAATATCGTAAAAAGCACTTCTCAAAGAGATTGGTCAAACACAAATTGCTACTCTTCAACAGTACTCTTTTGAAAAACCATTTTAGCAAAAGTACTTTTCAAAGTAAGCAACTTCTGGTAGCTTGGTCAAACGGGCTCTAAGAAGAAAAGCAAAAAGAATATCCATCTTCTATTTCAAGCCAAAGAAATATACATCCGGGATGGAATTTCAGTACCATCCCGCTATTTGCATTTCTATCTTTAAATACAATGAAAATACACCGATCATTCTTTGCTTTCATCCTTCTTTTCTTTTGGATTACTTGAAAATGCTTATGGCCAGTCCCAAGGAGAAGGGTTGGGGTAGGTCGACAACCAGCGTAAAACTAGTCAAAATGATGATGAAATCAGATTCAGAGCCATCATAGATCACGTCATATATAGTCTAATTCGACTCATCCACATAGACAACAGACAATTCCAAAATCAGGGTTACTCAAACTAGGAAGAATCTAAACCTCTATCGGGTGCTTTTACACAAATAATACTTCAACCAGGAGCAAAAACAATTTTCCAAAAAAACTATATGATAAAAGAATTACATTTTCCCTAACAAACTAAAAATCTGGACTAAAATTTTAAAAATTGCAAGCAAAGAACTCCCTCCATTTCAATTTAAATGATTTAGTTTGACTTGGCACAAAGAAGAAAAAAAGACTTTTGAAACATGTGGTTCTACAAGATTAAGGGGGCAAAAGCTTTGTAAGGTCATGATATTTGTATGGTTATAAAAGTTTCCCATTAAGGGTAAAGTGGGTAAAATAAAAAGTTCAAAGTTAAATTGTTTCTAAATATAAAAATGTGTCATTCTTTTTGGAACGGACTAATAAGGAAAGTGTGTCATTTAAATCGAAACAAAGGGAGTACAAAATATTAGAAATGACTGAGCTATCAGCAACGTACCCCATGATAATTACATCCAAACTTAGAAGTTGTCAATGTATGGGATAAGTGTGAGCTTTAGAAACTTAGTACTGAAATGAACCAGAATAAGATGAAGTGGAACGGATATTGAGGAATTAGATTCCAATATGCCAAACCCAACTGGATCGACACATTATTAGGAGTGTTCGTCAGTCGGTTAGGTATAGTTTTTAAGCATTTCGATTCGGTATTTGGTATTCGATTTCTTAGAATGCTATATCAATACCATACCTAATTAAATTCGGTACGGTTCGGCTTTTCTCCTTACGTCTTTGGTTTATTCGATTTGTTAACTTTGATTTTTCTGGCTTGGATAAAGAATGGTAACTTTATTTAGTCTTTAAGAGGTAAAAGAATTCTTGGACAAAACACTAAAAGAAAGTGCCTTTTGTAACTTTCCATTTTCCAGAGACTGAACTAGAGGAAAAGTTTGTGTGATCATGTATGAGAGTGAATGGAACGATTTCTTCCGGGTGCAGAGAGGTCCATCTGCCTGCATTCCGAACCATATTGTCAAAGGCTCATTTAAGGCGCGCTTAAGCCCTGAAACTCAAAAAAGCTCAAAGGAGGGCACTTCGCCTCGCTTTAGTTGCTTTTCAGTGTAACGCAAGGCACTAAGGCGTGCACCTCATTGCCCATGCATTATCTCTTGAATCAAGCAGCACTACAAAACAACTATAATCAGAAATAAGTGTATTAGCTGCTAGGGGAAACACTATCAATGAATTTGTTACTTTGTTCTTGAAATACATATAAATTTATATTTACTTCCTTCATTGCGCCTTTTTTAACTTAGCCCACACTTTAAGTTCGCTTAAAGCCCAAATAAACCTGGAGCGCTTTTTAGAGCTTTTTGCCTTTGACAACACTGATTCCGAAGTAGAAAGGCTTGAACTTTGAAAACTGAAACTGTTGATTCTTATTTCTAAACCTTAAAGGTGGGAAAGCTTGAATGTTAAGTAGGTAACAAAATAAAGGTGGGGAAGGTTTTAAATAAAATCAAGGATAGGCTGTAAAATCTTAGGCCTTTTCTATTGATATAATCTAAAATATGTGCATTGTGTAAGTTAGTATGTATTTGGTATGGTATCGATTTTTCATTTTTCTTTTTCTTTTTCCTTTACTTTTTCTTTTCTTTTTCTCTTTTTTTTTTTTTTTTTTTTTTTTTTTTTTTTTTTTTGCGTAAATACCGAATTTTGTAGAAGCTTAAACCAAATACTAAAATATTGAATATCAATAGTGAAGTTTTCCGTTTTGGTTCGATAATTCGGTATATACCTAATTATGCACACCTCAAGAGGCGTAGATATTATTGTTAGTTGTTACAAAGATGAAAGGTATTACAGATCAAGAAAAAAGCATAAGAAACATAGGAATTAGCATAAAGAAAGGAACCACTTACAGCCAATGGTTCTGGCGGCTGAAGAGCAGCCGATAGGAATTCAGCAATACTTCCAACCTGCAAACTCTTTATTTGCAAGCAAAGAGAATTCAAAGGAGTTCTCAGGAGTTCAGGTAATTGATATTCAGCAAAAGCTTCATAAACACATCGTGGATATAAGTGGTAACACTCGCCTGCTTGCACGCGGCCAGCCCTGCCCCTTCTCTGCAAAGCACGAGATATAACAGTTCCATAAGAAAATACAACACCCAACATATCATTAAAATTTGACTCTAGATAACACTGAGAAAATGAATTGAAGAGACGTTACTTCCAGGCTAAGTTGCTAGGACTCGGGTGCAGGTGTCCTATATGGGTGCGGACCTAGAGGTCGAATCTTTCATGATCTAAATTTAAAGATTCAGGGGTATGGATCGAGGTACGGATGCGGGTGCGGGGTTCGGCTAAAAATAATTCAAATATCTAAATGGCTAAATTATGAGACATTATAAGTGGAAAACTTACAAGGTATTCTGAAAAGGAGAAAAATATTGATCAAGAGGAGTTAAAAGGAAAGGTCTGACATAGAAATTTCTATATACAAGGTATTCCGTTTTCTTCAATTTCATCTTAACATTTATTTTGATTTCAAAACTCATTGTATCTGTCCCGAATTTCTTCGTCGATTTTAGTCAAAGTACCCGAAATCAGTTGACCAAATCCGGTACGGATCCCACACCAACACCAACACATATGTCGTATCGACACGGGTGTGGCACCGAAAGTGAAGAGTCCAAGCAACTTAGCTTCCAGGCGATGCACCACCTAGTATTTTGTCAAATAATCAAATTCCAGTGTAGCTCATAATGTGTATGAAAAGGCATATCTCACCTTTTCAACACCAACATTTGATGTAAACACAGAAAAATTGATCTCAGATGGTATGTGACTTTTTAATTTTAAGAAAGTCTCCCTCACATGTACAAAGGTTTACAAAACAAGCAGAAGAAAAAAAGAGTGTACACAGTTCAGCTCATCCTCGGACTCGGTTAACATGTCATGACACTTAAGGTATTTGCTAACATTTTAGGTTTTTGCTAATGCTCGCCTTTGGCTTAAGTGGGGCAGGAATTAGTCTTCATGGATGGAGAAATATGTTGTGCTGGATTTTCACCTGGTAAGTCAAAAGGAGGAGCAGAGGAAACCATTTTTTTCACCAATTTCATCCTCCAAGAACTTATGTTACATTTCAAACACGGGGATAGTTATGTCATTTCTCCTCCTCTCCATTCATAACCGGAAAGGTGAAAAGAGGAGTTAAAGAACTCATTAAGTTTGCTTTCCATCGGATTAGCTCCAACCATATAGAAGTGCTAAGGACCTTTTTTTTTTTTCTTTTATAAGCAGAAAAGCAAGGCACCATAATCCAGTTTATTCCAACTGTAGCAGAATAAGCAACAATTCCATGTGATCAACTTGGTTCCTACACTTTTTACTGCAAGGGACCAAACTAAAAAATAAATTTTAACAGCATATCAAGCTACCTAGAAAGTCATAAAAAGCAATTCAAAAACAATATTACTATCATGTTTTTTACTTACCATCCAAGAACAGAATTGATTCATGTTACTGATAAGGAAAAAAAAACTATTCCTATAGTGCTTAACTTAAAGACGGATATAGAATTTTGCTTCAAAAGAAGGTAAAAGGAAAAGAATTATCATATGGAAAGTTTAGGGTTAGGCTGAGTAAGAAAGAAGCTTTTTATTCAAGGAACTTACTTGTCGGGCAGAGGCTTGTGAAATCCATGAAGGTAATAAACATGGAGTATTATTTAGCGCGTCATAAGTTGTCTCCTTCGCTTTTCCACAGTCTACTACAAAGACTACATCATTTATAGTAATACTTGCCTCGGCCATGTTTGTTGCAAGTACTATTTTACGTACATTCTGAGGTGCCTTCTCAAATATGAGTTTCTGCAGATGACAATTTCAAGTTTGTCAAAACATTATGTCCGAGGGCAAGGAAAGTACACTTCTAACAAGAATACATCTGAACTGATAGTAAAAGTGTAAAACATGGATATCCCATTGCAATTAGTAGAAGAATTTCCCTCTAAAACAAGGAAGATGAAAATGCAACTCTCTTTTTTAACCATCATCTGTGTTTACACGCTGATCGGGACAGGCACATTTCCTCAGCCTCCTAGAGGTGCAAAGCAGCAGGCCTATTCCAGAATAACGCCCTTATATTTCTTAAACAGAAATCCTCTCTCTGTGTACCTAAAGTGCAGGAATGAAAGTGGCTCTTTTTTCTTTTGGGTGGGGGTTTCAGAGGTTATTGAAAACCATGTTAGCTTTTTATGGAAAAAGAAATTTTAATTGTAGAAACCTACAAGAGGATCGATCACGATACCTGCAATACATAAAGAGACTTTTACTTCCAATTAACAAATCTACTAAATTGAGTGGGCCAGACTTATCAAAAAATATTAAGAGCTAATCGCCATGTCAATGTATGCCTCCCGTCGTGAACGATGAAGCAGCATGCTGTAGCGCACTACTTTTTCAATAGATGACCCAGTAATCCAGGTTGTCAACAGAGCATCCATGAAGCCAGACTCACGACCAAGACAAAAGTTAATAATATATTGGCCCATTGTTAAACATCCATCTTTAACTCGGGACGATTATCACGAATGTAGCAAAGAAAGACCACGCAAAACATCTTGATGTAAAGAAAGCACTTAGCGCTATGGTATGAAGAAAGTGAACCGTACTTTTGCTCGAAAAAATTATCAGGACTGTTGAAGTGTGTTATCATTTAATATTATGGGGGAAATGTGGAGGCAATGAGTTTCTTTCTGAGTTTTTGGGAAAGAGGAAAGGGAAAATTGACAAACAAGTGAAAAAAAGTGAGTCATATGTAGCTTTGTTGTAATTAGAACAACTTCAACTTCTCTTGTATCAGCCTGAAAAAGTGACACCTCAATAGAACAGATCCTACTAACAATAGATACGCGTGTTAACATTATGAAAATGAAGGAGTACATTCAAAAGAAAAGGGGAAACAACTGCAAGCTGCAAAACACGAAGAGGCATCAAAGGAGGGAGAGATGAGCAGTCTTACCTGCTCAGAGGTTGCCATAGAACCATGACAAGTGAGCAACAACACTCTATTTGGGTCTCCCAAGAGAGGATGGGCTTTAAGCTGATCTCTTAAACAACTAATATCTTCCCAACCAGTCATAAATACTAGTACAGCACCTGGACGTTCTTTTCGACATATGTGGCATAAAACTGCCTCAATAAGATTGAATCCAATACAATCAGGAGCCCAGCATGCTAATGAATCACGTGCCCTTGCACTATAACTCTCGAAGTTTGATTTGTTTAGAGCATCCTGCCATTTAGCACATCAATCAAACATTATTAGTACTGTAACTTCTCTAGCAATGCCAGCAATCTGACAATGAAATATCTTTCTATAGCATCTAACCAACAAGAATGAAATTACTTAAGAGAGAAAGAACACAATGGGAGGAAACACATATATTGCAATAGATAGCAGTAGAAATTATGCTTAACTTGTCCTAGAGAAGTTCAACAAAAGATTTAATATGATTCAATCGTATAATGTAAATTGGTTTTCAACAAAACTAACTATACAGCATATCTCTAGGATTTCCTCACATAATGGTAACTGGTTAAAGTCTTTTTTTATAAGTGACGTAAAAGAAAAGAATGTTCAAGTAGCACATAATATATACAAAAAGGAGCAGTCACTCTTTAAAAATTCAAGATTCTATGCAGGAAATTAAGTTGATTAGATCTACAACATATTTCGTTTTGTAGTTCTCCCATAACTGAACCCTCTCTTTCCAAACCAGGTTATGAATACGCAACAGCTAAGGCCCTATTTATGCAGTTTAAGACTAAATTAGTAAGACCACCACCACCAACAACAACAACAAAAAACCCAGTGAAATGCCACAAGTGGGGTCTGGGGAGGATAGTGTGTACGCTGACCTTACCCCTACTTCATGAAGATAGAGATTTTGTTTCCAGTAGACCCTCGGTTTAAGAACAAAAAAGGAAGCAATAAACAAAGATGGAAGCAAATGTCATAGCATGTAATAACAAAGATCTAGGAATATGAAAATACAACAATAGTGCCAATACTACCGGTAAGAATGACACACCGTGTAATAACAAGGAACTAGGAATAGGAAAATATAAGACTAGTACTAATACTGTTGGTGAGATTAAGAGAAACTCCTGACTATCTATCAACCCACAAACCTAATTCTCGACCTCCAGACCTTCCTATCGAGGGTCATGTCCTCGATAAGCGAATTAGTAAGACCAACCTAATAAGTAAAAAATTTCAGTATATGCGTCACAAAAATCAACAAAATTCTCTGCCGAGCGGGATGAAAGTTTGAGGAATATCAGGCAATCCATGCTTCCAAGAGTATCCTCAGACCATGCCCCCATATTACTACAAAGTGGGGAGTGGGAGAACACAAAATCATATTTCAAATTTGAAAATTAGTGGATGGGGACAGAGGGCTTCAGGGATAGAATAGCTACTTAGTGGCATTCTTATGTTGTACAAGGAAGACCATATTTTATCCTTGTTCAAAAACTCATATTAGTGAAAGATAAACTGAGAGAATGGAGGTCAGAACAAGGGGGAAATTTGTAGGTTTTGGAAAACTCTGGAATAAAATTCTTGAACTTGATGTAGCAAAAGATTCCAGGGATCTCTCAAAAGATGAATTGTTGCAGAAGGCTAGGCTAACAATGGAGTTGGAGGAGATTGCTAAAAATGAGGAGCTATCTTGGAGAAAAAAATCAAGAGTCCAATGGTTAAAGCAGGGGGATAGAAATACCATGTATTTTCAGAGGATGTTAATGCTCATAGAAGGTTAAATAACATTGATAAGCTTAACATCAATGGGACACAGGTTGAGGACATTAATGCTATTAAGGGTGAGATTTTAGCTTTCTATCAATCCTTTTATGCTGAATCTGAAGCTTGGAGGCAAGAGCTCAAACTGCCCTAATTGTCGTAGAATCAGTGAGGCAAAGGAACAATGGCTACAGAGGGAGTTTGACGAGCAAGACATCCTTGAGGTTTAAAGGCTTGTGTAGAGACAAAGCCCCGGATCCAGATGGGTACTCCATGGGTTTCATTATTCGGTGCTGGGATGTGATCAAAGAAGATGTTTTGCATACTTCCGAAATTTTCATTCACAGGAATTTTTTGAGAAAAGTTTTAATGCTACTTATGCAGCTTAAATTCATAAGAAGGTTGGGTCTGTAGACTTGAAGGATTATAAACCTATAAGTCTTATAGGTAGTGTATATAAGATCATATCAGAAGTGCTGACAGAAGACTGAAGACAGTGATCCACAAGCTGCCTGACACTCGACAAATGGCTTTCATCAAAGGCAGGCAGATCATGGATGTTGCTTTAACAGCAAATGAGTGTGTGGGTTCTAGAATAAAAGGAGAAATCCTGGGATTCTAGGAAAACTAGACATGGAAAAGGCACATGATTATACCAATTGGAATTATCTTCTGAAAACTCTGAAGTATGTGGGTTTTAGAAATAAATGGATTAGGTGGATAGGTTTCTGCATCAGCAATGCTAAGTTCTCTATCTTGGTTAATGGATCTTCCGAGGGGTTCTTTCTTCCCAGAGAGGGTTAAGGCAAGGAGACCCTCTATCTCCTTTTCTTTTTATAATTGCAACAGAAGGGTTGAATAGTATGATTAAGAAGGCAAATCAAGAGGGGTGGATAAGGGGTTTCAAGGTGGTGAATAATGACAGAAGCAACTTGGAAATTACTCATCTTCTTTATGTTGATGACTCCTTGATTTTCTGTTAAGCTGAAGAAGAGCAAGTCAGACATATGAGGTTGACCCTTCCAATTATTGAAGCAGTTTCAGGATTACTGTTAACTGGAGCAAGTCCCAGATGTATACAGTTAATAAGGTCACCAAGACTCAGAGATTGGCTGGGGTTTTAGGTTGGGGTTTTAGGTTGTCAAGTGCGGAATCTTCCAATTACATACTTGGGGATGCCATTGGGAGCAAAATAAATCCCATGAGATATGGAATGGAGTATCGGAGAGATATGAAAAGAAACTTATCACATGGAAAAGTAGCTATCTCTCTTTGGGGGAAGGATTACTTTAGTCAAACGTGTTTTAGAATCCTTCCCACTTATAGAATGTCTTGTTCCCAATACCAGTAAAAGATGAGTAATAGATATATGCTTTAAGGAGAGATTCAGATGGCAAGGGAACAAGGAGTAAAAGGTTTACCATCTGGTGAAATAGAATACCCATCAACAGCAAGAAGGAGGGAGGCCTTGGAATCAGAAATTGAGACAACATAATAAGAGTTCACTTTCAAAGTCGCTGTGGAGGTTTTCCCTGGAGGAACAAGCTTTGTGGAAGAAGGTAACTACTGAAAAATATGGGACAGATAGGTTGTGGTGTACAAGTGGTGTTTCTGGTGCTTATGGGGTAAGTGTTTTGAAGTCTATAAAATGCTTATGGTCAGATTTGTTCAGTAATGTCAGAATTAAAGTTAAAATGGACCTCTGAAAGAAACTTTTTCAGACATTTTCAACTTAGTGCAGCAACCTCAAGCTACTGTGGCTGAGTAATTGAGCTTGAAGGGTTGGAATGTGACCTTCAGAAGGTTCCTTAATGATAGGAGGTTATTAGAGTGACTGAATTCTTCAGATTCCTGGATAGCTTCTAAGGGGTTGTAGAGGAAGAGGACAGAATAGTATGGGAGAGAGATAGCAGGGGAATTTATATTGTGAAGTCAGCTTATAGTTTTTTAAATTGCTCTAGACGACTACACAATGGGCCGTGTAACTGGAAGCACATCTGGAAGGTCAAGATATCTTTTAAAGTGGCATGCTTTAGTAGGCTAGTGGTTAAAGAGGATGTTCTGACCATGTAGTTTGATAAGGAGAGAATGCAACTATGCTCTACATGTTTTGTGTGTGGCAATGAGAGTGAAACAAGTTGTGGCATTTATTCACGAGTACGAAAGGATTAAACTGGACAGTACACAGTACCCAGGACAACTGCAGAAATGATAGCATGCTGGAACGATCCAGGTATCCAACTGAGGCAGAAGAAATGGTGGAGCATTGTCCCAGCTTGTATTTGGTGGACAATATGGATGGAAAGGAACTCTAGATGCTTTGAAGAAAGATTTAGTTCTGAACAGAAGATCAAGATGAACTGTATATTTTTGTTTCACTTTTGGTATAAAGAAGTCCTTGTAGAAGATGTAGAGTCTATAGTGGACATCATTGGGGCCTTGTAACTACCACAAGACTATGTTTTTGCTCTTTTGTGGGGTCTTGTAACTTTCTGTAATCTCTTAGCACAATCTTTGTGATCAGTGATACTTTATATTATATATATAATATGTTACCTTCTCAAAGAAAGTCATGCAAACACATCTGAACACCCACATTAGTACATTATGCTATCAGGGATATCTAACACCTTGGCATTTAAATCACCACTACCATAGATGACAGCAAGGGGGGGAAAAGAACCAGCAATTAAACAGGAGCAATTTCTTGAGAAATCATGTTGGTTCCTAACGAAAATGAAAAACGTTATGCGTCTCTTAACTAGCCAAAATGAACTGTTTCTTCTCCCCTTTCTCTTAAACTTCTAGGAAGTGCACCTAGGACTTGAGATGTTTGAAGATTTCAACTTAAATTGATCATTTGGGAGTAAAATGGGTGTAAAAAAGGGGCTTTCTTTAGATGAATCAAATGCCCCTCTACATATACAAGAACCAGAAAATCCAAGAGACCTTTCTTCTTTAATTTTGATTAGTAAACTCCAAAAGGTTCTCTTCTAACCAGAATCCAAAAGGTGAATTCTCTATCCAGATTAATAGGGGAGAGCTGATCCACTCTAAATTGCCACTTACCATAGAGAACAGCTGAGTAAATGGGACAGAAGTGATGGAGAACAGTGGGCAAAGTCAATTCTGCGAAGTTACTTTTCACAGTTCTGTTTTAACAGTCTAGGGAATGGTATTAGCTTCCCTCAAGGCCTTCACTTTCTAGCATATGAAGAACATATAATTTCCCTCTTAATTTACGATCTTGTTCGATCATCTATGCGGAAAATCTGATTTACAATGAACAAGATCAAATTTCAGTTGAGTCACGCTGTCTTCATAATTTCCAAATTTCGAGCAACAACAACAACAACAACTACCCAGTATATTCCCACCATGTGGGGTCTGGGGAGGGCACCATGTGGGGTCTGGGGAGGGTAGGATGTACGCAGCATTACCCCTACCCTAGAAGGGTAGAGAGACTGTTTCCAAATGACCCTTGGCTAGAAAAAGTGAAAGGAGCCCTGATAACAAGTGATAGCAACACAAATCGTTAGAAAATTAAATCAGAGATAACAACAAAGAATATGAAAGAGGTACCAATAACAAGTTATAGCAAGATAGTCTAATCAGGCAAAAGGTCCGAGGCAGCATACGAGAATATGGCGAAGTACTGCTATCAACTACGGAATTACCGAAGGTAAGTAGTAGCAGAACAGGACACGCGACTATAGCAAACTAAGGAAAAGAGGGAACCATACTAGCCTAATACCATCGAACTAGGGAAGACAAAGAGAAACGCACGACTATCTACTAACCTTCCACCCTAATCTTACACCTCCACACCCTTCTATCTAGGGTCATGTCCTCGGTCAGCTCAAGCTGCCATGTCCCGCCTGATCACTTCACCCCAAGACTTCTTAGGTCTACCTCTGCCCCTCCTCTCACCTCCAAAGGCCAACCTCTCACAGCTCCTGACTGGGGCACCTGTGCTTCTCCTCTTAACATGCCCAAACCATCTCAACCTTGCTTCACGCATCTTAGCCTCCACAGGGGACACTCCCACCTTGTCCCGAATAACTTCATTCCTGATTCTATCCAATCTAGTATGTCCACACATCCATCTCAACATCCTCATTTCCGCTACTTCTATTTGCTGGACATGTGACTTCTTGACTGGCCAGCACTCTGCCCCATACAACATAGTCGGTCTGACCACTACCTTGTAGAACTTACCCTTAAGTTTCAATGGCATATTCTTATCACACAAGACACCGGAAGCGAGCCTCCACTTCACCCATCCTGCTCCGATACGGTGAGTAACATCCTCATCTATCTCCCCATCCTTCTGAATTATGGATCCCAGATATTTGAAACTCTCTCTTTGGAATGACTTGTGTATCGAGATCAAGGAAAAATCATAGCTAGATGTTCATAGCTAGAGAAGGACATCAAAAGAAAATAAAAAGAAAATCAGAAAACGAGCACCGGAAAGAAGAATAAGGAACAAAGTTGTGAAAAATATTATAAAGAAAGAAGCTGAAACCTAAAAAAATTGAATAAAAAAAAATATATATAACTAGCAAATAAGAAAGTACATCATCTCATGTATAGAACACAACTGCAAATAGAATAACAACCTCAACAAGAGCAGTTATCTGATTTTTCTTTTTGCGAGGTGCTAACTGTTTTTGTGTTTTCCACATCTTCTCCTGACCATAATCATCAATTTGGTTGAACGAAGTCAACTTATACCCTGTTATTTCCAGCAAATCTTCCAGAAAATGCGCTCTTACAGGATATGTGAAGCCCTAGATCATACAAAATGCAATCAGCCAAAATGTTAACATACTGTGTCAAATAAGCCAGCAAAGTTCACAACCAAAACCCTGGTTTAACAAACAAATATAGAAAGATTAACAGTTATTCTGTGATGAAAATTCAACATATTATGACCTTAATTGATAAAATAATATTACATGACAAAGGAACAAAATGAAAAATAAATCACAAGTAAAGCTAAAATTATACAAATATTTTCTGTTAATACTGTGAATCAACAAACAATAGACTAACATCTTGCATGTATGCACCCTTCTAAAGGCATAAAATTCAAAAGCCCGCTTTCTCAAATCTGGATTGAGAAATTCTGCAAACGGAACATGTAGGGGAAACATAGAGTATTGGGCAGTAAAAAAAGGACTACTATCATCTAACATAGTGCACAAACACCAATAAAATGTATAAATTCAACAAAGTGGGATCCAAGTTGCAGCTTACTGGGATATGAATCGTAGGAGCCCCTCCAAAGTAACTGGAAAATAATTCAGCATTAAGAGTAGCACTCATCAAAATCAATCTCAAATCCGGGCGTCGTGGAAGAAGATCCTTCAACACAATCAACAGGAAGTCTGATAAAGAATGAGAAGCAGATAATCAAGGGATTGAAAATACTGTCATAAGAAAACCAAAACCAAAGACCAAATTGCTAATTCATGTACCTTCATTCATGCCTCGCTCATGAATCTCATCAACGAAAACATGGGTTATACCATCAAGATTGCGGTCACTGAGAAGACGACGAAGCAAAATACCACTCGTGCAAAATAGTAAATGTGTATTTTTTCCTTTCACCCCTTCTAATCGTACTTTGTAGCCCACCTACCAAAAATAGTCTGTGAAGAACAGCAACTAAAATAAAGAAGTTTCCAAAACATATTGTAACATCATCTTAACTTTGGGACTGCCTCATCCGGTGAAAGCTTAACCCAAAGTTGGAAAAAAAGAAGAAGAAAAAATTCAGTCCAAAGAGGAATAGTAGCATACTGAGTCACCAAGAGGTTCTCCCCTCTCTGTAGACACTCTTTCTGCAACCGCCAAAGCAGATATTCTTCGAGGCTGTGTACAAATTATGCTACAAAATGCTCCACGACCAGATTCTATTTCTGACTCTAGAATGTACTGTGGCAGTTGAGTGGTCTTACCACATCCTGTCTCGCCAGATATTACTACCACCTGTTGTAATAATCAAAAGAAAACTTAGTTGACATAAATCAAGTTAACATGTCAGAATCAATTTTCAGTTCCTTAAATTTCTACTCTTCAATTCACAAAATTCTAGAATCCCTACACGTCGAATAGTTATTGAACTGTGCTATCTTCTCTTTTTATCCCAATGCTACAATAGGTTATGCGCGACGAACTGCAATATGTTCTAGTCTGCTCCCTGGACATCCTCAATATACTCCATATGCTAGAGAACCAAAGCCAGTTAAACACAATGGGTTACCTGCTTGAAGTGCTTAAGCAAATCATATAGTTACTAAGGGTGTTGAGTCTCTTGACTGTGCAAATAGGAGAGCAAAAGCGTAATACATCCTTTCAATGAAGTTCTTTAGTTCAAGACCAAAAATGACTATGAATTGCAAGAGAACCTTCAAAAGCATTTTAAATGTAAGCACGATCACATATTTCATGATAAAGGACTAGTGCCATATTATTAAGAATAAAGAAGGGCATTGACTCGGGCTACCTATCTGTCATACGCAATCACCACAAAAGCATTGGACAGAGAAAGAATCACAAGTTCATCAGAGTATGACCTGATTACGTGCAATTGCTTGGAGCAGCCTTTCCTTTTCCTTAAATGCAGGAAGAGATTTCCGGAATTCTAGCATTTTGTTGCCATCAGGAGATTCCTGTGCAAAATAAAATCCAACAAAAACTTATTCATGGAATATGTATCCAACAAAGTTCGTTGATGCTGATATGGGAGAAGGGGAAAAAGAGGACGAAGCGATGAGTTGAACATACAAAGATAGCTTCTTAAATAAGAGGTGGTGATTAGATAAAAAGCTCCCAGTGCAAATGAATTTTCTACATTCGCCTCAGCAATATAGAGTGCTAACTGTTGCAGGCCATATGGTGACTTACCAAACCACTCTGAGCATAAATATTTCTTCTTGGTTCAAAAGTCCTTAGACTTGCAATCGAGTCCTAAATTTGGTCAAGAGATCAGCTAAAGAAGCAGAGTTGCTTGCTTATTTCAAATTAGAATGTCAATATGATACAAGATGAAGAAACGTGCAGCTATACTGGGGTTTGAAATAGTTGTCCTGTGTCCTTGTAATCTCATACTAACTGTCAGGTACCTGATGTCACTTAGCTTAGGTGATTACTGATACTTTCAATTAGAACAAGTATGATATACCAGTCAAATAACTACGTAATCTTGTCCTAGCACTGTCAACATAAAACGGGATGAAAAGGTAACACATATGAAGACTTGTCAAACTAGACGACCAGGTTATTTATATAATAAAAAACCAAAGTAAACTGGATCTAATTAGTCCAGAATGATACAAATTCCTGAACAATTCCAGCTATTTAAAAAATTAAAAAGTAACAGATAAATATGAAATTATAGACACTAAAATATGCTCAAAAACATATTAAAAAAATTAATAGATTCTTATGAAAAGCCAAGTTCAATTCAGCATATACCACTTAAATTATCTATTTTCTAAGCCTAACAAACCTCGAGTTTTTATCCCTTCTAGATTCATTCTAACTATCTTAAAAATCAAATGTAGAAAGAAGATGGACCTTGGGCATAACTCGCCCCAAAAGTTAGTTCATGAAATTAGGAGTGCCCAATACCATCTAAGGAGATACCAACTCAGTCCCCTCAACCGATCTGGGATGCATAACACCCTTGACACCTGGAGTGAGGATAACGCAACATGGCGGCCCAACATTTGGTAACAACATAAGCTTTTAGATGAGATGGTCACAGACTTCTACATGGTATCACAACCTTTGTGTAAAAAATCTAGTTGAACAATCACCAGCCACGCTAGGGTGGAAAAAGAGATCGTCATTGAGCAGCCCAATTGTCCTGGATTTGAGTCTTACCGCCACCCATTATCAAAAAATAATTTCAATGTACTTGGTGCATCAAAAAGATTAAGACTCATACGTGAGGAGGCATGTTGAAGGCATAATTGAATAAATAAAAGAACCCTCTCTCTATCGGCTTAAACTTTTAGATGAGATGAGATGGTCACACGCTTTTCCAAAACGATGATAGAAGATCTCTTACAACTATGAGAAGCATAAAATTAGGCCGTTTGAATCAACAAGAAGGATAAACTTATCCTATAAGCAATGTAAAAGCAACAAATCTAAGGAACTCATGCATTGGCACATCAAAATGGATTAACCAAGAAGATGTTAGCATGGAGAAAGGTAAAATATGATCTATAGGAGGGAGGACAGTGATAAATCTATTAAAAGTCGCAACAACATGTCACAACAAACTGAGAACAAATCTGAAAAGATGACTTTAAAAGTCATTGAGTGAAATTAATCTGCATACAACTGATGATATGCCCACACTTTTCTAAGCTTTGTTCTTTAGAAGTTTCCCAGTGTTCACTATTGTAAGCCAACATCCCTTATCTTTTAATTTAAGGTCAGGAGCAGAGAGTGAGACATGCATTTGGAACAGAAATATTTTCTCCACAAATATAAACAAACATAATAAAAACAAAACGAAAAAAAGAACACGGAAAGATACCTGCCAAGCCCTCTGCATATTACGCATGCGTAAGCTCCGCCTCTGAAGAACCTTCTCCATGACAGAGCCATCTAAGAATGAATCTGGATTTTCATCCAAGTTCGCATCTTCAACCATATCAGAGGAGTTTGTTCCATCTAAAATGTTGTCAGCTTTTCCACTAATGAACTGTGTTCTATCAATATGCTCCTGAAGCAAGCCTTCTACTCTCCTTTGCAAACTTAGTGGGATTACTACCTGCATCAAGGCCAATCAAAAATTCAAGTTCTGCATTCTAAAATCAAGAACATATCTAGAGTATATATTGAGCTGTAAGAAATCTGGCGAGGACACATTCAGATAACCACACCTCAACGCGATTGTTGTCTCTCCTGTTTATTCTTTTGTTTAACATAAAATTAAAACCGCATCCATTTATGCCAACTTAAAAGTTCTTTGCTCAAATAGTTACTGTCTATATATTCAAACCATCGCCAAAATGCAGCAGAGAGAAATAATTGTACCGGTGGGAGGCAACTCGTACCTCTCTTTGAGGCCGCTTATCATCAAGATCGGGTCTATAATTTGGAAGAGGAACCTTGCTCACCACTACAACTTTTCCATAAATTTCACTGCAAGATGCAAAAAGAGGCGAGTAATAAAGCACAAGCACATGATAACAAACTATGTGGGAGAAATCACCAAAAAAAGCTCTTCCCTACCTATAGAGACCCATCCTTTTGGCAAGGTTAGATATCTGCTCATAGTCTCTTCTATCCCTCTTATCTCTGGATACAACTTCTTGGTCCTTTTCATTACGCAGCAGCAGGCTAAGTTTCCATTTCCACTCGTCTATATTGGCCACTGATGATGAAGCCTGTCATTGAATCTCAAAGTCCATAAGTAAAGCTTTAACTGATAAATCATTCATACCAAAAATATTTTACACAGAAAATATGCACGTGATTTACTAAAAAGATAAAAAGAAAAGCAGACATGTAGAAGATGAAATAGGTCAATATTATTCTTTTCTTACAATTTCTTGGCCCTTTTCATTTGATCAAACCCAAGTAGAAACCAATTGTCGTTGACCACTGACAACAATACCCACCATCAAGCCCTTCAACAGCCATTGAACCCCTAAATGAACTCCATATCTACATTCTAAGCCAACTCACAACTACTCTTTTCCATGTACCTTTTGTAAATTAAACAGGCAAATATGCACGCCAATTGCCAACATTGATATCATTTTTAGCAGACCATGAAAAAAAAACATTTTTTGGATAAAGTAACAAAATTTTACTAATATTTGGCCAAAAACAAGACGGTATACAAGAGGTATTATCCTTCAACTCAGTCACTCCACTTCTCTTGGGAATAAGAGCAATACATGAATCATTAAGGCTTCTTTCAAAATATTCCTAGCTGTGAAACTCTTGGTAAAATCAAACTTGACATTGCCCCAACAGATCTCTTCGATAGGTAACGCACCACCAGTTTTTGAAGAATTTCATAGTGAAGCCATACGAGCGCTTGAACTTTATCCCCGTAGTAGAATTTGATCACTGCCAAAATTTCCTCCTCATCAAAAGGTCTCTGCATCATTGTACCTCCTCTTCTGAAATAGAAGGTAGACTTAACAAAGATGGTCTCCGTTGTTCAGTTGCAGAATAAAGTGCTTCATAGAACCTCAGGATTATCACTGTTGATATTTTTCCTCCTCTTGTAAAATAATACCATTTGATTCAAGCTTATTAATAATGGTTATATCGCTTGAGTGCATTGATCATATTATGGAAATAATAGTATTCTTGTCCCCATGTCGTAACTATAGGCCACCTTAACTTCTATATCCAAGAAATTTCCTCTAGTTTAACAATTGCTTCCAACTCCATCAAAAGATCAGGTCTTGGCACCAACTCTTCCTCCTAAAGGTCCCTGTTCTCCCCTTGCCTGTCTAACATTTGCACCTTGCTTAATATTTCAGATTTCTGGTTTTCAAGCATGCCAGAGGTGTTCAAATTCCAACTTTTTGGCATAACCTTGAGCTGGTAGAGTTTTTTGAAAAAATGAAGTCTGGATTGCGTTGGATGCTATAGAATCTCACCATTCCTCTACCAGGTCATCAGATCCTTAATGTTATGACATGTACCGAACTTGAAGTAAGATAGATTGTTTGACCACTATCAGCGTTGCAGTAGAAAGGGAAGTGATCCGAAGCAACACTAGACATTAGTGATTGTTTTGTGTTTCTTAGACAATCAATCCCAGCTTGAAGAAAATAAGAATATATTAATTATGGAGCTTGTTGTGTTGTTTGACCCTCTTGACCAGACGAAATTGCCACCCACGAGTGGCAGGTCATTTAGTTCAAGCTCTTCGATAAAGATTGAGAAGTACTCCATAACACTTGTCATTCTGTTGTTGTTCATCCTTTCCATAGGATTGTGGTAACATTGAAGTCATCACATATAACTCGAGGCTTGTCGAATAATTCTTCAATTGGGATAAGTTCAAGCAAAACTTCAGCTCGAATAATTCAGATGTTTTGAAGACAGAAGCAACTCAGTGCAGAAGATCAAACTCAATTGTATTCTTCTTTTTTGTTTTTGGTGTAAACAGATTTACATAGGTTGTACACTGTCAAATCTTAGACATACTAGGATCTTGCTAGGACTGCACACTAGCACATCTAGTTAGCAATTACCTGTAAATATGGTTTTTAGTACAACCTATGTACTAACTTTATTAATATATACAAACGTTATCAAGTCAA
This sequence comes from Nicotiana paniculata, assembly GCA_005239505.1. NCBI lineage: Eukaryota > Viridiplantae > Streptophyta > Magnoliopsida > Solanales > Solanaceae > Nicotiana > Nicotiana paniculata. The sequence continues at coordinate 20,018 of ML344056.1, read as the reverse complement.
AAAAAAAAAAAACTTCAGCTTGAAATAGTCATAGTATTCCTGAGAAGCACTGATATGGTATGTTGACCCGTCACTATCAATACAAGCTTATTTGTCCCAAATAATAACTCATCTTCTCTAGTGCCTTCTACCTCTAAAGCCTCCCCACTTAACTTGCAAAGTGAGAAGGAAATAATCTGCAGCTTGGTTTTTTGTGAACACATTTTATCAGCCTCGTCTTTCAAATAAAAGCTTTAACACACTCTACTTTAAACTCCTAGACCTCTAACATCCCAGGACAAGATTTTCAGTTTCATCTAAATGTTAAAAAGGTCCTGCCTTTGTCCCTGCTTGTGTCTGTCTCGTAATTAATGTTGAATTCAAGATTAATGAGCTCCAAACTCCTTTTTGCTTAATTTTGGAGTTGAGTGGCTGGCGCAACTAGATTTTTGTGCTTTGAATGGGTGTATGAAGAATAAGCTTGAATAAGTTTCATTTATTTTTTACAAGCATGCAACATGAACATCTATAATTTGAGCTACTGCCATCCAAACAAGTCCCTTAAGTCTCGTACACAAGCTTATTCTTCATACACCCATTCAAAGCACACAAATCTAGTTGTCCTCTCAATGTGCAACACTATATATATCCGATAACTCTCCTGTATGTGTAACCAGTTTCGGGGTACTTGCATGGACTTGAATGAGGACTTACAAGTTTTGGAACAGGCTTACCAGAATTGGCTATAAGACCATATTGGAATAAGTGAATCACCTCATCTAAAAACTAAAAACTGAAACTGTTAGAGAAGAGCCACTTTGATTTGTTTATTTTAGGTTTGCAGCAGAAGCATTTAAAAAAGGAGCTTTCGCCTGCCCCTATAAATCCCCTAAATCCACATTCCAAGTTTATTCTCACACATCATTTTGGAGCATACAAATCTGTCTGTCCTCCAATAAGCAACATAACTATTATTGCCAACCTTAAAACATAACAATCTTCTGGTAGACCAACTCGCAACCTCTTGAGCTATCACTTCAGGGATCCATCACATCACAGCAGCCTAGTATTGGCTAGGGTCGCTAGGCTCAAGTAATAGCAACTGAAACAATCCTTGTCCCAAGCACACCGACCAAGTGGTATCATCAAAAGTAAAGGACAACTTGAAAAGAGAAAAATGTGATAAACCGTTGAAACCTCCCCCCTCACCAATCAAATTTCGATCAGAAAATGAAAAGTCAAAATTTCAAGAGAACGACATTGTAAGTGTTTCCTTTCCCACTAAAGGTTTCACAACTGAAAAGAACTCAAAGCTCCCAGCTTAAACAAGACCTAAGCTAAAAGTAACTTATTAAAACTCCTTTCCAGTACACTACCCCTTGCTTGATTGGCCCAACCAAGAAAAAAAGGACTCCGTATGGCAAATTATCACTATTGGGAAGTATTAGTATAAAAACCTTAATTACCAATCCAACTTGCAACAATTAGCATTTCAATTTAGTTAATATATAGTTATATTACAAATACCTAAAACGGTAAGCATCTAGATCCTTATATAGCATTTAATTTCCCAAAAATAAGCCAAAATGGAACTCAACACATAGAATAAGATAAGCACACACATTCAATGATTCTTGGAGACATAGAAATTAACAATAAAGCCTACTCCTATTTTATTATCCCAAAGAAAAGAAGTTTAAAATAACTAAAATGAAATTACCGGATGATTTTCGTAGTCGCATTCATATTCATCGTCAGAGAATTGCTCCAACGCGGCGGTAGCAGGGTATCTACAAAACCCACGCTGCTGTCCCAACCAACGCAAAGTCGAATCCGGCAAATAATAAACCTTACTTACATCACTGCGGATATAAATTCGCCGGTGGCAAGCCGCGAATATATCCCGGTTCGAGTTGGAAGATAATAGATTAGAGAGAAGTGCAGAGCAAGCAGAAGAATAAGAAGACCTCCGTTTTGTGCATGCTAAGAGACAACCTACTCTTGAATGCATTCTATGTGTTCGATAAAAGGAGCTTGAAAAGGGCTATGATCATTGCTGTGCTTTAGTTTCAAACCTTCTCTTGCCTGGGGAAGGAAAGAAGGTGATAGTGTGCCCAAGAAGATGGTAGCTCCGATAGCACAGAGGCGGTGGTGAAGGATAGTGGAGTGGCGTGGTGAGTATAATTATGGCAGGAGTCCAGCGAGCAGCGAACGGGCGTTTAAGTGGGCACACAAAATAGTAGTTTTAATAAAAAAACCAAAAGTCCAACAAGATCGACTACAAAACCTATATATTTTAGGTTTGCTTTGGCTTTGATTTTGAATTTTAAAAATTCATCAAATTCGATTTAATTTTGGTTTCAATCAAAAAGATATCGAATCAAATCGACTATAAAAGTAGTTATTTAAATTTGTTATTACACTTATATATATTTTTTTTATATAAAATTTCTAAAATTTTATGGTATATATTAGTTATTTATATTTAGTCTATTCTCTGCTATTTAATAATCTAATTTTTTACCTTTACATTCTAGTTTGATTGGTAATTTTATTTCGCTAAGTATAAAAAAATTATTTCATGCTAAAAAATAAATCGATTTTTAATTGAGTACTTAAGTTATTCATCACTATTTTATTCAATTATCATCAATATATCTTGGTAAATGATAAATTTATCAAATAGCAATTGATTTGATAGTGTTATGTTGAAAATGTAGCCGCCGAAATATGCGTTTGGTAGTGTATGTCCCATATTTAAGAAAAAAATCGATAAATAACCGAAAAAATCGAAAAACTGACAAAACCTAAATCGATAAAAAAACCGACTTAATTGGTTTGGATTGGTTCCAATATTCGAAAAACCGACTTGCTTGGTTTGGTTTCTTTCTTGGGAAAAAACGACCCAAACCGAACCATGAACACCCCTACACACAAGTATGCGAGAAATAGTATTATTATTTCTCGGTTGCAGGGCCCGTTTGGAAAGCAACCTTTGTAATTGAGTTTGGGTGTGATTAGTTTTTCCTATTTGTCTCAAAAAATAATTACTTAGTCCACGTGAAATTGAATATAATTGAGGTGGAACTGATGGGATTCTTGCACCTTTAACTAAAGGTTATAACGACCCGATCGCTTGTTTTGAGATTTATCGTCTTGTTCGGTGGTTTAAGGTTTTGAATAGTTTCATATTATGTACTATGATTTGCGTGTATGGACGGTATAAGTTTTCAAGAGATTTGGTATTGAGTTGGAAGAATAATTTTTATTTTAGAAGATTTAAGTTGGAAGAGTTGATAAAGTTTGACTTTCGCACATCTGATCTCAAAGCGAAGTTTTGATGATTTCGTTAGGTCTGGATGGTGATTTTGAAATTAGGTGTATGCTGGAATAAGATTCGGAGGTTCTTAGGTTGATTTGGAACTTTTTTGTTAAAGTTGACAATTTAAAGGTTTACGAACTCGTTCGCACGATTAAAACACCAAAATAATGCCTAGAACTACGAATCAGACACCAAATTAAATGAAATTTTCAAAATTTTAAAACTTCTATTTTAATAACCGGACGTCCGAATCACGTCAAACCAACTCCTTTTCTCACCAAATTTTACAGACAAGTCATAAGTATAGTAATGGACTTATACCGGGTTCTGAAACAAAAATATGGACCTTATACCGGGTTCTGAAACAAAAATATGGACCTGGTATCAACAAATTCAAACATCGGTTAATTCTTTAAAATCATTAAACCTTTAAAATTTAATTTTTTCAACAAAAAAATCAAAATCTCGAGCTAGGGACCTCCGAATTCGATTTCGGGCATACGCACAGGTAGGGTGGGTATTCGGTATTTCGGATTGGTATTTAATAATGTCGGTACGGTATTTTGGTATTCGGTTTCTCAATTGTGTATACCAAATACCGTACCAAAATATTTCGGTACGGTTCGGTACAGTTTCGATTTAATATTCGGTCTTATTTCACATTCAAGATGCATGACATGGTGAACATTTCGCTTGTTATGTTATGCTCTATCTATGTCATTTTCTGCAGATAGCTATTTTCTTTCTTTGATGTATCGAACATATGGTACATATGTAGTATTGTTCCATAGGTTAAAAACACTTACCATTATTTACAAAGTACAAACAATACTACATATGTATCGAACCTATGTAAATAACAACAATACTCAATATCTAAATGACTATTGTAATGTAACAAAAAATAAATAACAACAATACAACACTTACCATTATTTACAAACATTGCAACTTAGGAACAAAATACCAAATGCAAACAACAAAGTAATACATTTACAACAACAAAATAAGCTCGATCTCCATCTGTGCCAAAACAGAAAAGGCAACCAGAACAAAATACCAAATGCAAACAGCCTTAACATTTTGTAGTTAACAATTTGCTAATTTACAAAACAAATTAGCAGTCCAAAACTGAACATCCAAAGACCAAAATACAGCTAAAATGCAGCTAATTAACAGTCCAACTGTTACTGAACAGTTACAGAAAAAGATCCTCACACGGGACAGCACTTAACAGTTAACAGTATGCTAATTTGGAGCACTAAAATGGATCAGAATAGAAAATTTTCACCACTGGGACAGCACTGTAGTAACATTAACAGGCTGCAAATCTTCTCTGAAAATGGCCAACCGAGCACGGAGCATGATTGCACTTGAACCTAAACAATATATAAATCATAAGTTAGAATTTTATTTTTTGATGATAATAAAACAAAACTACAAAAGAATATCACCAAAACAAATAGTGTATTAAAACTTACCACTCAAGTTGCAAGTTGCAACGATACATCAAGCAATGCTAGTAGTGCTTCCATTATTTCCCATATCTAAAGATAATTCGACCAAATATGTCAATGACAATGACAATGACAAACAATTATGATATATTATTATGAACTAAAATACACACAAAATATTAAAGCTTACCAAACTCGAGTTCCTCAAGATACTTCAAGTCTTCTTCAACACTAATAGGACTCTTCTCTTCTCTAAGCCAATATTGAACACAAATAATAGCTTGCACACATTTAGGAGTCAATGAACTCCTAAATGGATCAAGAATACGGCCACCGATGCTAAACGCACATTCCGACGCCACACTAGAAATTGGAATGGCCAACACATCACGAACCAACTCCGAAAGAATAGGAAATCTAGGAGCATGGGTTTTCCACCAACTTAAGATATCAAATTCTTCACTAAATGGATCTTGTTCTTCACTAATGTATTTATCCGACTCCGATTTAGCACCCCCATTTCCATTGTCTTCCTTTTGTTTCTTCAAGTGAAGCTTCGTCCTTATTAATGATGCAGTTATAACACTCCCAGTAGATGTAGTAGATGTGTTATTAGATGAAGTAAAACTAGATGGAGATTGAGTACAAGATCCAGTTGAATACTTTTTAGATACTCTTCAAACAAAGAATTCATATAAGCATACACCTCAGCATTTATTTTCTTCCCCTTTTCCTCCCCAAAAAGTTCTTCAAGTGCTCCCTCTACATATTCAAATTTGTTACATGAATCCAAGACGGAAGCAATAAAAATCATTTTATTCATCTTTTCGGGCTCACCCCAATACTTCTTGAACTTTTCTTGCATCGGCTCAACCATTTTTCTCAAATTCTCATCCTCACTAACTAAACACATTTTCAAATGATAATAAAGTTCATATACATCGTCAAAATGAGCATTACAAGTGACATAACGTGAACCTGAAACTTTTTTGGTGAGCTGGTGAAATCTTGCAAGAAATTGTATCACATTTCTCACATTCACCCAATCCTGGATTCAAGAGGACCTGCACTACTACCATCTTCACTAGGACCTGCACTACTACCATTTTTTCATGAGATGATTTTAAATTTCTATTATGTATTAAACTATTTGTTTGTCTGTATACTATTATATTCATGTTCAAGAGTTATTTTCTTGCTTGTTATTTACAATACAAAATTTTCTTCCTTTCTCCAGGGGAGAATCGAAGCATGACGTTGAAGGGACTCGGGTCACGGATAAATAGATATTCATATACTGTCATCGCATCTCATGTTGTGCACTCCAATCATCAGATAAATAAAAAGATGCAAGTCAGCAACAACATACAAATATCAACCAGTAAGGAAAACAAAAACTTGGCATTTTACTAGTTGCCAAGTGATCGAATTCACAAAGTATAAAAAGAAATCTCAAACAATCACAAAATAAAGATCATAGAAAATTCATATGAACCTGGTCGGAGCGTTGAACTTCGAAATAATCCAATGATTAAGTGAGGAGTGAGGAGTGATGAGAGAGGAGTCGAAACTCGGAATCACCAACACGGCAACGCCACCAGATCGGAGACGAAAATGGTGACTCTATGACTGCCTGACTCTGAGGGAGTGAAAGCGTGGTTGCATTTTCACACCAAATGACAAAAACCAAACAAGGAAAAATAAAATTAAAAATGGTAAAAATTGTATATACACAAAGAAAGAAAAGGGGAATTAGAATAAGAAAATTATGTTTCAACAATTGAGATGACAAATAGAATAACATAAATGGATTTGAAAATTCCCTGTAGAGTGTAGAAAGCACAAGCATGTCGAATATACACAAAGAAAGAACATAAATGGATTTGAAAATTGAGATGGTGTTTACTTACTTATTTGTGTTCTCTGGTGGTTTGGCCGGCGTGGGTGAAGTCGTGAAGAAGAAGAATTGCAGCGGCCGACGTGGGTGAAGTCGCGAAGAAGAAGGACTGAAGACTAAGCGTGAGAGAGAACCTAATTTGCTAATTGAAATGGCCTAACCTAAGTCCTTAGAGTCTAAAAGGTACTGGACTTAGGTAGTTGGGCTTGGGGGCGACGGGAATGGGTATTAAATTGGGTTGGCCGGCTAGGCACTGGGTGGGTAGAGAATAGAGATAGGTAGGGTCCAAAAGAAAATATCCTTAAAATTTCGGTATATTCGGTATACCGAATTTTTAAAATTGTAATACCGAGAACCGAAATACCGAAAATTTAATACCGAATTAGACCAAAAAATCGAAAAAATCGAAATCGAAATACCGAATTAATTCGGTTCGGTTCAGATTCCGGTTTTCCGGATTTTATGCCCACCCCTACGCACAAGTCCCAAATCATGATATGGACCCGCTGGGACCGTCAAAACACATCCGAGTCCGTTTGCTCAAAACATTGACCAAAGTCAACTTAAATAAAATTTTAAGGTAAAATTTCATATTTTATCAGTTTTTTAACATACAAGCCTTTCAGAAAAATACTCGGACTGCACACTCAAATCGAAGAAGGCTTAAAGAAGTTATTGGAGGCTTCGAAACACAGAATTAGGTTCTAAAACTCTAGATGACCTACCGGGTAATCACAGTTTGACTTTATGGCTATCGGGTTCAACTTTTGATTTAGGACTTAGAATACGTTTGTCTTGTCATTTGGAACTTGTGTGCTTGATGGGAATCAGATGCATGGTTGTGTTTCTAGCAATTCTTGAAATTCATTATGATTTTCATGTGCTTTGGTGTGCGATCGTGGTTTCGGATTTTATCTTAGTGATTTGATCGCACGAGCGAGTTCATATGATATTTATTCACCTGTGTGGATTGTTTGGTGTGGAGCCTCGGGGCCTTGGATGAATTTCAGACGCTTTCCGTAGAGTTTTGTGCAAGGTTCATTTTTGTTGGTGTGTTGTTCTCGCATTTGCGAGTAGTTGGTCGCATTTGCAAGATATTTCTCGCTTTTATGAAGTAAGCTGGGGACTAGGGAGATCGCATATGCGAACAATTTGATCACATTTGCGATGGGACATGGGCAGGGGATTACTGCATTTGCAACAAATTTTTCGCTTTTGCGAATGTGCCAGAGTTCGCTATTGCGAATAATATATGGCTTTTGCGACATTTTAAGCTTTACTCGGGGGTCGTTTTCCGATCCTTTTTTCACATTTGTGAACCCCAGGTTGCAAATACTACATTTTCAGCTTGTTTATAACTGGGTATTTTGGGACTTGACTTCATTTATAATATTTTTTAGCTTTAGACTCGGCGGGAGGCGATTTTGAGGAGAGCTTTTCATACACAATCATTGGGGAAGTGATTTTAACTCAATTTTGATTATATAATATGATTTTTTAACATCTAAATCATGAGATTTAAAGAGCAATTTTGGGGTTTTGACTATGTTTGAAAAAAATAAAAATTTGAGATTTGAGAGTCGAATCAGACTCGGATTTGAAAACTAAACATACATGTGGACTCGTGGGACAATGGGTAGTCAAGATCTATCTTTCGATTCGGGTTTTGACTAGACGGGCCCGTGATTGACTTTTGCAAACTTTTGGGTAATTGTGTAAAGATCTTGACGTTGTTAATTGAAAGTGAATTCTCTTGCATTATTTGTTGTTACTAAGTCATTTTTTGCTAGATTTGAGCCGAGCGAAGGTCAATTTTTAAGAAAAAGTATTTTAAGAGTACTGATTGAGGGCTTTTGAGGTAAGTATCTCACCTAACCTTGGGGGAGGGGGAACTTTTCCGTAAGATTTGATCTAATTGCTTATTTGTACTATGTGAACGGCGTGTACATAAGGTAACGAGTGAGTACACGACATATATATGTTGGTTATGACCGGATTGACTTGAAGTTTCTCTTATTGCCTTCTTTTGATTGTGAAATCTACACACTACATGTTTCCTATTGTGATTATTACTTGAGTTTATATTCCATGTTAGAGATCATATTTTAGGATTGTATTTTCTTAATTGTCCAAGTCGGGCGTTTGTGAAATTGTTACTATTTGGATTACCTGAATCCATGTTATATGTTGAACACCCATCCGTTTTTCCTTAGTGATTGTCCTTGTGCATTACGTTGGCAGATTTGTGAGTTGATATCTTGATGACAATTGATAGTATGTTGTTGTTGTTATTTTTGGCACCCATGGGCTTGTTGAGCGGATTGTCGGGGTGTTTGCACAAGGTTTCTGTTGTGCTACTATTATTATTGATATTGCACATGTGACGAGACAAGTCGGGGTGTATATATATATGTGTGTATATATATATATATACAAGGTGGGATAATTGTTTATTCGCGTATGGCGAGACAAGCGGGCAATTACTTTATTATTACGCATGCGGAAAAACAAGGGGGCTATGTGGGGATGATATGTGATGGCCTGGGCGTTTTATTGATGAGGTTTGTGTAGTGGTATGCCTTCTTATGTGTGTCATGTATTTTCACGTGTTTCGGTGTGTTGTTTCCAATGTGCTTATCTGTGTCTTTGTCATTTACTTGATGATTTGGTTGCCAAGGCAAATTCACCTATGTGGATCTCGTATTCTATGAAGTTGTTGGTAACATAACGGAATGAAATAAAAAGGAAGTTGTTACCATGCATTACTTTATTTGATTCTTGATAAATTTCTATTGAACGTGTTATTGATAACTAACATGGGTTGTGATATACATTGTAGCACGAGGTCTTTGCCATGTGGTTGTGGTATATGTTATGGCACGAGGTCTTTGTTGTGCGATTCTGATATGCATTGTGGCACGAGGTCTTTGCCTTGCGTTTGTAGTATATGTTGTGGCATGAGGTCATTATCGTACGAGTGTGACTTATATTGTGGCACGAGGTCATTGTTGTGCATGTGTGACTTATATTGTGGGACGAGGTCATTGTCGTGCAAGTGTGGCTTATGTTGTGGAACGAGGGATTTGCCTTGTGAGGGTGATTAGAATTGGGAACAAGGTGCCATGTGTATGTGATTTATTTAATGACTTATTGTTGAAACGGGACCTTTAATTGCTTTAAATGGTTATCACTCTTACTGATAATATTACAGTTGTTGCTTTCCGTTAATATTTCTGCTATCAGTTTGATATTTTGTACAATTATATTTGACTAGTGAGTGTCTTGACTTGTACCTCGTCACTACTCCACCGAGATTAGTGTTGATACTTACTAGGTACTGACCGTGGTGTACTCATACTACACTTTTGCACATTTTGTGTAGATCCGGTGTTGGAGATAGCATAACCAGGTAGTGAGATCTATTTGATCACGGGGATTCGAGGTAGAGTTGCTTATTTGTTGCAATCCCTTGGATTCCTTTCCTTACATTATACTGTCATTTCTCTATCCGAACAATATTGTATTTTGTGTTATTTATTCAGTTAGAGTTCGTGACTCTATACCACCTAGTCATGGGGATTGGCTGTGATTATCGCTGTGTTAGTTTGTATCGCCTTTATATACGCCTTTATATTAACCTTTGCTTCATAATATCATGTTTAATAGGTTTAATTATAGGAAGTGATCGACTTACCTAATTTTAGAGACTAGGTGTCATCACAATCCTTAAGGTGGGATTTGGGTCGTGACAAAGGTATCACGTTGGAATTAAAGAAATTTCTATATGGAGGATTTTACTTTTTAATAATTCTAACACGATGTGAATCTAGAATAGTCAAGTCCATGAATATTAGATCATATGGTAATACTTAAAAGGTTATATGGAGTAGTTTAACTGGAGTTTAAGAAAAAAAGAATTTTTTTAAACTCATGGTCTTAAATATATTGTAATATTTGTGTCGCTGTAAAACTTTGAAAACTTATGATTTTTTACATGTCGTAACTTTTGTATGGATACAAAATCTCATCGCTAAGGATAAGGTAAGGAGTTTTAGTAAATTTTTTCAGGACCAACGGTCCCGGGAGGTCCACAGTAAAATATAGGACTTGAGCGTATGCCTGGAATTGAACTCCGAGGTCCCTAGCTTTAGAATCAATTTTTGAAGAAAATTGTTATATTGGTTTTTAAAGGAAATAAATAAATAAATTAACGTTTGAACTCGTTGGTATCGGGCCAGCATTTTGGTTTCGTAGCCCGGTACAGGTTTGTTATAATGTTAAGTACTATCTGTGAAATTTGGTAGAAATTAGAGTTTATTTGACGTGATTTGGACGTCCGGTTGAGAAAAAAGTGAATTTGAAGTGTTCTTGAGAAAATCATGAGTTTTGATGTTAAATTCGCCATTTTAAGTGTTATTTTTATGATTTGATCGCACGATAAAGTGCGTATGATGTTTTCAGACTTGCGTGCATGTTTGATTTGGAGCCTCGAGGGCTCGGGTGAGTTTCGGGTAGCGTCCAAGTTGACTATCTCAGTTTCGTCCAGGTTGGACTTAGGTTTGTTCTCAAAATCCTCTACTTCTCTGACGATTTCCTCAGGTATTGCATCTTCTTCTTCTGAATCACTATCCTTTTGTTGCGTTGTCTCATTACATGTCACAGATTTAATAATAAAACATCAAGCCATTTAAATCAAAAGTAATTTTCAATAATTCAAATAACGTTTTTTGGGATAATTGGGAATATTATTTAAAACGAAAAAGCGAGAAGAAATCATTTTTTTAGAAAAATAAAATAAACAATGGTATTCAGCCTTGCTACCCCGGGACTCGCCGGGCCCTCGATGGTCTGACAGTCCAGTTCTTGAGGAATGTTCCCCTTTCCACATTTTGGATAGTAGGGCCTTCCTCTTCCTCCTCCTCTTCAACGATTACACAGTAGTCTATGTCGTCATCTTCCAAGAACAGATTCCTTAATGCCGCCAACGCTTCTTCTTCCTCTGATCCCCATATAATGTCGGCTTGATGGAAGGTCTGACTCAAGTGTGGCACGGGTTGCTTAAGAGGGTAGTATGGACCATGCTATGGTGGTGACCAATTTTGAAATTCCTGCCAGGTGTACTGATATCCTAGCCCAAAAGTGGTACCATGGCGCTTTGGCTGTGTTGGCTTGGAGATGCCTTGAAGATTTTTACCAAGCCCCTTGCCGGGCTCATATCCTTTCCATGATATCATGCTTACTATCTTGCTACTCCACCAATTATCTTTGTCAATTGCGTTAACGCGCTCGATACGATGGTAGGTTTCTCCACCTATCTTCCTTCTGTTTTCAACCAACGGGATAGTCTAACTAGTGTAAATGGGGTTGCTCCCATCTCCATGGATGATTACTTCCTGGTGGTTCCATTCGAACTTCACAGCCTGATGTAAGGTAGATATTACAGCCCCAGCGACATGTATCTATGGTCGTCCCAACAACAGATTGTAAGATGCGGATATGTCCAGTACATGAAACTCAACATCAAACCATATAGGACCCATCTGCAGACAGAGATTAGTTTCTCCAATGGTATCCCTTTGAGACTCGTCGAATGCTTTCACATTCATTGTTCCTTCTCGTATCTCATGTAAGCCTTTGCCCAACCTCTTCAGCATTGTTAATGGGCAAATGTTGAGGTTGGATCCTCCATCAATCAGAACTCTGGCAATAAACTTGTCTTCACATTGCACTGTGATGTGCAGTGCCCTGTTGTGATTCAACCCTTTAGGCGGCAGCTCGTCCTCGTGGAAAGTGGTTTTGTGGATTTCCAGCACCTGCCCCCTATATTGGCCATTTCTCCACCAGTAACGTTGTTAGGAACATATGCTTCACTCAACACCTTCATTAGATTATTCCTGTGTGCCTAAGAATTTTGCATCAGTGATAGGATAGATATCTGAGTGGTTGTCTTGTTCAAATGATCAACGACAGAATACTCCCTTGCTTGTACCTTCCTCCAGAGTTACATCTGGACCAATTTCAATAATGGGCGGTTTGGTGGAGGCCTGCTTACTGGTTTCTCCCAAATGTTCCGGTGTATAAACTCTTCCCATTCTGGTCATTCCTCGTGCAGCGCCAGATTTTTCCATTTTCGACTTTCCCTTTCTTCTAGCCTCGGCCACATAATCCCAAGGTACAATATTGGTACTGAAGGATGGTGTGGTTGCCATCGTCACTGTGAAGGGTGTGGCTATTTCCACCTCAAATGGAGCAGGTGTGGCTGCAAGTGGTGCTACTTCTACCTCAAATGGAACCGATGCGGTTACCTCAACCTTAACTGGCGGCTGTACCTGCACCATAATAGGATTGAGCGTGACTGCGGGTTTCTTAGGATCCTCACCCTCCAATTTATCCCTCGGGATCCCACTCCTCATCAGTTTCTATCACATTGGTCCCTTCACCTCTACGAACTAGGAAGGGGTTGTTGCGGACGTTGGGTGCATCTTCCTTTGCATGTATGACCTTATTATCTTTCAATGTCGGGTACTCGTCAATAGTATGCCCTTTCATACCAGAATGATATGCATAAGTTTTATTCGGGTTGACCTATTGAGATGAATGCTCCATTGCCACAATGTGAATAAGGGTGACATAACCGGCAACTTTCAAACTTCCATATAATTGGTCAATGGGTTCAGCAATGGTGGTATATTGTCTGGGTGGTTTGCGGTCAAAGTTAGGCCGGGGTTTCTAGTAATTTGGACGAGTTGGAGGTGACTGAAAGTAGGATGGTTGGGAATTATATGTATGGTAGGCAGTAGCAAGTTGGGAATATCTGGGAGGTGATGATTGGTATGTGGGCGGAGGTGTCTGGTATACATAGGGAGTTTTGGGTCCTTGGGCAACCATTTTTGTTCCCACTTCTTTCTTCTTCGATATACCGCCTAATTGCAATGCTTTGTTCGTGGCCTGCAGTGCCTCAAAATCTGTCACTATCCCGTTTTTAATACCCTCTTCAATCCTTTCTCCGAGTTTGATGATATCAGAGAACTTATGGTTCTCAATAACCATTAGCCTTTCATAACACTGTGGTTCATCTGCCCTGACAAAGAATTTGTTCATTTGTTCTTCGTCTAACGCTGGTCTGACCTTGGCTGCTTCTGAACTCCACCGAGTAGCATACTCGCGGAAGGTCTCAGTTGGCTTCTTCTTTAGATTCTGGATATAGAAGACATCCAGTGCATTCTTTGTATTAAATCTGAACCTATCTATGAAATCTGATGCCATGCTCACCCAATTGCCCCACTTCTTGGGATTCTGGCTTATGTACCAAGACAGGGCATCTCCAGTAAGACTTCTCATAAAGAGCTTCATTCGAATCCTTTCATATTTTTCGACCCTCACGAGCTTGTCACAATAAGTTCTCAGATGAACCTTGGGATCACCAGTTCTATCAAACATTTCAAACTTGGGAGGTTTGTAACCCTCCGACAGTTCCACATCTTGTTGTATGCATAAATCCTCATAGTTCATACTTTCTATCCCTTTACCTCTTTCGATACCCTGAACTCGACTCGTCAATTTCTTGAGCTCCTCAACCATGTTTTTGATGAGCAGGTATTTCTTAGCGGATTCTGGTGTATAGGAGATTGGTTGAGTGGAGTGAGGTAGGGTTTCCACGTATATGGGGTTGTTATGGTGAAGGCCAGGAGTTTGGGTATAGTGATGATCATTGGTGGAGTTTTGTGGTTCGGGGGTAATTTGTGGGGTATTTTGGGGAGTATGATAGGTGGTTTGCTGGTATTGAGGAGGGAAAGGTTGATTTTGAGGTGGGGGTTGTATATTGGTGGGGTGAGGGAGGATTCTGCGGGCGTCTGTTGGGTGTGTTCTGAGATGGTGAAGGATTCTGGGTGTTTGGGTGATTGATATCTGGGATGAGTGTGAGGGAGAGATTTTCCAAGATACAGATCTGCTCAAGCTCACCCTGAAGTTCGAGTATTTTCTGCTCAAGCCGCGAAACCACATCATTGAGTACCCCGACCATCGGAAGTTTCTGTATTCTGAACATGTGCATTGTTATCTTTCTTGATCTCGTTCATGTCATCCATTTTTGCTTTTCCTTTGCCTTTTGGTAGAATAGGAGGAGGAGAAGGTGGAGGGCCCCTGGATCAGGTATGATAAGATCATGAGGCCAGTTTGCGCGAACCAACCTTTGGGAATGGGAATAATCAAAAGAAAGAAAAAACAAAAAGGTAGCCAAGTCAGTAAGAGTTCTGAAAAGAGCATGTGCAATATTTAAACACATATTGCAAAAATATAAATTCACGTCCTAATTTGGGAGCCTCATTGTGCCCGAGGTAGGCCTAGCGACAAGTTGATTTGGAGAACTTAAGTGCCAATAATTGCCTCATTTCATAAATGTAAATATAGATGAATCTAAAATGACACGAAGATAAGATAAGATAAGTCACTACTGGCACTTGGCCTTATTACATTTTGAAAAGCAAATAAATCTACTCTACTTGGTCCGAGAGGAACCTTCCCCAGGCTTGATCTTCCTAGATCCATCAATCAGGTTCCCCAGTTCGCACATGCCCAATAACAAGTATACACTTTCTAGATGCCCTCTTTTGCTTCCCTCAGCATTCTGGCAGTCGGCGACTCCTTTCCTTGTCTTCTCCTCCAGCTCCACCAAACCCTGCTCCTGATACTCCAACCTTTCATTAGAGTTGATAGCCAGTTCCATCCATTCATTGATTAGTCTTATGTCTGTCTCGGGTATCTCCATATGCTCAGCCTTGGAGTCATGAATCCTTTTGCATAGTTTGTTGTATTTCACTTGGCCTCAGCAGCTTCGCCTATGACTCTATTTCCTCGACCGAGTCCCGATTCAACTATCCCTGCTAGGCTTCTTGTAACCATGAAAAGTAGACGCGTACATGTCCTGCGTGATACCTGTTTGGCTCGATGGTGTCCTTTCTACAATAATCTTTGAGTGCCACATATGCTGAGCTTCACACTTGTATGGGATGTCATCATCCTAAAAATTTGCCCGTTAATGACTCGTTTTTACAACCCGCGTTATGACCTGCTTCCTGCATGCATGTCTCATAACCCTGATGGGAACATAGGGGTATATACCTCTTAACCCGATCAATATCAAGTGTGGAGCATCCCTGGGTCTGATGATGAACTCGTTAGTGGGGATCCATTGGACCTGATCCTCAGTCAAATTGTCGAAAAACTACACCCGTTCTATAGCACTTTCTGGTTGAGCAAACCTATCCGGGATGTAAGTCATTCTCTTAGGGTGATGGAAGGCTATATGATCATTCCATGCCATTCGTGGAAACTCTTGACTGTATTGACCCTTTTGGAGATGTTCCAACAACCAAACCTGTAGCAATAAATTACAACCTTCGAAGTGTTTGAACCCCTTCTGGCAGTGGTCAAAGTCTCGATAGATGTCAGCTATAATCATAGAGACAATGGTGTATGTTTGCCCCTCAATTCCCTCCATTAAAGTTTTGACTACCATAGCCAGTCTGGTGAGAATTTTGTCCCCTTGCATTGGGAACACCATAATAACCAGAAAGCAGACAACAAACACAAAAACCTTGCGGTGAATATGACCCAATGAAGTGATAGAGAATTCATCATGGAAGATACGGTAGGACTTGTGATGACCATATCGTTCATATAGGTAGTCAAAGGGTACGTAAGACTTCTTTAAGCATTCCAAATCATCGTTCTTTTTCAAACCCATCATCTTCAAAAATCCCCTAGCGGTACGATTTTCTGACAACAAAAAACCAGGACTGTCTTAAGGTAGCTGATGCGAGACTAGAATTCATAGTATAACATGTTATATGCCTTACAGTTTATGCGCATTAATGATAAAAATACACTTTTTATGTGCTTAATGGAGTTTATTTCATGTGTAGGTGAATTGGAGATGGAAACGGGTCTAAATGGATGCAAATACGTCGAAAATACGCTTGAGAGGCGAAGAGGGAACACCCTGGACTTATCCAGGCGTTTGCCTCCTAAAGCCAGGCTGGCCCTGGTGTTAGGGGGCGTTTGCCTCTTAAAGCCAGGTTGTCCCTGGAGTTAGGGGGCGTTTTCCTCCTATAGCCAGGCCTGGCCTGGCCTTAAGGGGGCGTTTGGCCCCAAACGGCTGGTTCCCTGGTTCCGGTCAATTCCAAGTTTTGACGAGTTTAAGTGTTTCCCGGGTAGAATAGAAGTCTCCTACACGTTTAGGATTTGTCCTAAACATATAAATAGACTCCTAAAACACAACTAAAAGATATTCGAAAGGCAGACGAAGGATTTGAAGAGAGAAAACCATTGAAGTGACAAAAACATTGATTTTTACATCTTTTATTCATTACTTTGTAGTTCAAGTATGCAAGTTATTTTGAGTTTGATTCTTATGAACATGTCTAGCTAACTTCTTTAAT